>BGNK01001485.1:123606-145143 GCA_003297005.1 Symbiodinium sp. clade A Y106 | reverse complement strand
GCGGGCACCGCGGGTGTACCCGCGTGCGCGGACACCGCACGGGTACCCGCGTAAACAGTCGCGATGTCTGTCTAAATGACCCTACAATCTGACCACTCCATTCACGTTTGCAAGTGTTTTTTTATACGAGTTCAGACCACTCCACTCATATAAGGGTAATTGTTTGGTAGGTAAGGAAAAGCCAAGCACCCTGCATGCGGGCACCGCGCGGGTACCCGCGTGCGCGGGCGCCGCGCGGTGCCCGCGTGGGACCCTACAATTTGACCGTTTCATTTACGTTTGCAAGTGTTTGTTTCTACGAGTTTTAACCACTCCAGTTGACCACTCGACTCATATAAGGATAATTGTTGGGTAGGTAAACAAGAAACCAAGCACCGTGCACGCGGGCACCGCGCGGGTACCCGCGTGCGCGGCCGTCGCGTGGGACCCTACATGTTGACCGTTTCATTTACGTTTGCAAGTGTTTGTTTCTACGAGTTTTGACCACTCCAGTTGACCACTCGTCTCATATAAGGACAATTGTTGGGTAGGTAAAAAAGAAACCAAGCACCGTGCACGCGGGCACCGCGCGGGTACCCGCGTGCGCGGGCACCGCGCGGGCACCCGCGTGCGGAGGCACCGCGTGAGACCCTACAATTTGACTGTTTCATTCACGTTTGCAAGTGTTTGTTTATACGAGTTCTGACCACTCCAGTTGACCATTTGACTTATATAAGGGTAATTGTTTGGTACGTCAATCTAAAACACCATACGAATTTTGAGTATCCATTCAATTGTTTGGTTATACGAGTTTTGACTACTCCACTCATAAGGGCAATTGTTTGGTTGGTACAAAAAGCCAACAAGTATGCGGGCACCGCGGGTGTACCCGCGTGCGCGGACACCGCACGGGTACCCGCGTAAACAGTCGCGATGTCTGTCTAAATGACCCTACAATCTGACCACTCCATTCACGTTTGCAAGTGTTTNGCGGGCACCGCGGGTGTACCCGCGTGCGCGGACACCGCACGGGTACCCGCGTAAACAGTCGCGATGTCTGTCTAAATGACCCTACAATCTGACCACTCCATTCACGTTTGCAAGTGTTTGTTTATACGAGTTCAGACCACTCCACTCATATAAGGGCAATTGTTTGGTAGGTAAAAAAAGCCAAGCACCCTGCATGCGGGCACCGCGCGGGTACCCGCGTGCGCAGGCACCGCTTGGGTACCCACGTAAACAATTGCGACGTCTTTCTAGATGACGCACGACTTCCGACCACTCCAGTCACGTTTGCAATTGTTTGGTTATACGAGTTTCGACCATTCCATTCANTGGGTACCCACGTAAACAATTGCGACGTCTTTCTAGATGACGCACGACTTCCGACCACTCCAGTCACGTTTGCAATTGTTTGGTTATACGAGTTTCGACCATTCCATTCACAAGGGATACTGTTTGGTTGGTATAACAAAGCCAGGCACCGTGTGCGGGCACCGCACGGGTACCCGCGTAAACAATTGCGACGTCTATTCTAGATGACGCAGGAACTCTGGCCACTCCATTCACGTTTGCAATTGTTTGGTTATACGAGTTCTGACCACTGCACGCATGAGGGCAATTGTTTGGTCGGTATAACAAAGCCAGCCACGGTGTGCGGGCACTGCACGGGTACCCGCGTGTGCGGGCACCCCGCGGGTACCCGCGTAAATAGTTGCAATCTATTGCGGTGTCTTGCTAAATGACCATACGAAAAGCAGCCATGCATACGGAGTTTAGTGATTAGTTGCGTGCTGCCGTCATCTTTCTGCTAGTTCTTCTTATCAATCAGGGAGTCGGGGTTACTGCGCTTCGGGCGATGACACTGGCAGCCACGGCCTCGAACATGTGAGGAGTTTGGCAGAGTCTTGTCTGTCGTCTACAGGGAGGGCTGGTGGTGAGACAACCCGGCGGCAGATGAAAAGAAAGTAGACGTAGTAGACGTAGTAGTAGTAGTAGTAGCAGTAGTAGTTGGAAGATGATGATGATGACGACGATGATGATGATGACGATGTTCTACTTTCTTTTCGTTTGCCGTCTACAGGGAGGGCCCGGCGGCAGATGAAAAGAAAGTAGACGTAGTAGTAGTAGTAGTAGTAGTAGTAGTAGTTGGAAGACGGTGATGATGATGACGATGATGATGATGACGATGTTCTACTTTCTTTTCGTCTGCCGTCTGCAGGGAGGGTTGGTGGTGAGACAACCCGGCGGCAGATGAAAAGAAAGTAGACGTAGTAGTAGTAGTAGTAGCAGTAGTAGTAGTAGTAGTCAGTAGTAGCCAGTAGCAGTCAGTAGTGATCCGGATGTCTTGTCCGAGTTATAGATCCACGAAAGGAAGGAAAAGAAGTGATCGTTTTGGTCGCGAGCGTATGCCACTTGTGACACTGGTAGTTCTGAACTCGCCCCAGGACATATAATGACGATGTCACCTACCTCACCGACAGCTGATGTGATCGGCAGAGCTCTCTGCCGTTGCACCTGTATTNCCCCAGGACATATAATGACGATGTCACCTACCTCACCGACAGCTGATGTGATCGGCAGAGCTCTCTGCCGTTGCACCTGTATTGCGCTGCATTGATTTCAGTGTGATATTTCCAGTATATATTCCGGCCGCTCGGATTCCCGCTGCTCCAAAAAGATGGGGCCATGTACTAGAATGGACGAGCTGACGCAGCTGACTAAAAGAGCTTTCGTGCTTTGACCGTCGCAAAATGACCAAAAGAGCCGACAAGCAACATAATTCCCACCCCCCCCCATGCTTTCCACCGAAACTTCTAAGCGAAAACGAGCCAAAATCTGCACGACAATTGCACAGTTGCTATCGGTACTTCTCAATTGCTGTTTGGGGTAGAGGCTGGTATAATTTAATTGCGGGTCTCTCTGCCTCCGTCTTCCCTTCGGTTTTGGGGTCGGCGGCATTGGCGGCAGCCATTAAATAATCCAATCTAATATAATTACATTATGTTCGGCGGCATGAATACGGCTTTCAGGTCCTGCAAGGACGGAAGTAAGTTACTGCAAGCCACAATGGCTCCGGTCATGATGGTCACCCCATTTCCAATCTTGCAGTGAGTGAACTTCAGGCGGAAGTCCTTCAAGTAGCCAGGGGGCACAGCTCCGAAGCAACAGGGCACCCTTACCCCAGCCACCCCTACCCCAGCTGGGTTTAGGGTTTAGGGTTTATTACCGGACCGGCCCTACCTTGCCGAGCTACGTTCATAGCCCCTCACTGTGCTTAGCAGGCTTATGATGTTTATGTATGGATCTGTGGCAAAAAACCGCATGAGCAACGACGCACGACACTAGTAGTGCCACTCTTGTACAGCTGAAACGGGGATGACGCCGGGGGCGGCGCCGGCGGAGTCCGGCGGAGGCGGTGACGAAAAACGAAGGCGATTCCAACGAACGCCACTACTACAGCTTTGAATACAGTACTACCGAAACCAATTCGACCATGGTGCAAAATCGAAGGCAACGGCGAGCAAGGTCTTCCGGGAGCACGCTTGTCGCCGTGAGTAGAACAGTCGAACTACAGTACGTCGACACAAGTCACGAAAAGCCGAAATGCGCAAAAATTAAGCGCGACACGTCTAAAACCTTGCAAAGCAACAGGACAGCTCGCCTCAAAGAAACATGCTAAAGCATGCTCCGACCACTCGAAATTCTGCGAGGTCTGTAGGACTTGCAGACGCATGGAATTGGAAATTGCACTTGGCGAGCAAGCCCCTGCAGTGCAGCACTCCTCGAATGAATGACACCTCACCAAGCCATCATAGTCCACGGTCACATCGTCTCCGATTTCTGTGAAGGATGCATCAAACAGGACGTGCTCGTTCCTCAATCTACCGTACAGGTGGATGAACACAGTCAATGGTGGCCATGACATCTCCATTCTGGGTGCACACCTGGCCACAAAGAAGGAAACGCCTTGCTACGTTAAGTTTGGCCCGGGGTGCATGCAGAAGAACCGCTGGCCGATCTTTGCACCCAGCAGCCGCAGGATCGGGGCATGCCAGCGGCTGCCAGCCGCCTGCCATCCAAACAGCTACTAAACATGACAAGCTGGGAAGGCCACTGTGCGCCTGAAAGGGAAGCTTGAAGACTCGCTTCTGGCCGGTGAGGGCAGTGAACCAGCGCGTCACAGTGGTAGAGTAGTACGCCTAGGACAGTCGCCATGCCACCATATGTCCATTTATTTATCTGCGTATGTAGATTTATTCATACGTTTGTACAATTGGTATGCTCATACAGCATCTATAATATGCATATATATATATATATATATATACAACACAAAGACTCGAAAGACCTGCGAGTAGTTGAAGCTGGAGCCAGTCCAGTCCGGCCAGGTCGCATTGCTGCGCGGTGCCTTGCCGTTGAAGAGCATGCCCCCCAGCTTCACAGAGAAGATGAACCAGGAGCCCAACCTCCGTTCTTCAAAGACGCGCCCCAAAAAAAAGTTCAAACTGTCTAAGATAGACCGAACATGTAAGGCGAAAAAGTTTAAAGTCTGTCTGAGCAACAAGAAGGCCAAGTAGATGGCCAGGACCTGGCAGACCTGCCAAACGGAGGTGATTTCAGGCACGCTGGTCCGGCTCACCACGAAGGCAGCGCCGGTCACCATTCCTTCCAGGGGGACTAGTATTGAATTACTATTGTGGAGATCGAAAAAGCCCAACTGGATGCAGTGCGGTGCCGGTTCCTCCAACCCCTCGGTAAAGGAAGACGTCCAGGACGCTGCTGCTAAAGTGGTGCCAGAAGCGTGCCAGGCAACTTGCGGGTTCTGGGCCTTGGTTTGTCTTGCCGGCAGCTTGGCTGCTCAGGCGCTTGAACTTGATCGCCGGATTCCCGAAGTAGCAGTAGTGCGGCTCGGTGGGTCTTTCAGGCAGCCAGGTGCTCACGCCGCAGAAGCTGCCTTCTGGAAGGCCTTGCGGCAGGTGGTTGTTGTTGCCAAGGAAGGTGTGATCACCTTAAGCAGGCGGTGGGATGCGGTTGCTCTGCCGCCGCAGACACTACTGAACGTGGCTTGTTTGCACGAAAAAGCGATCCAAGCGGCTCATATAAGTGACACAGGGCACCTTGAACTCTCCGCGGTCCACTTCGACGCTGGTCAGGATGTTGTCGGTGGCAAAGAAGCAACGGTTGCCGACCACCAAGGTCTCCGGGAGCATGAGCGCCTACCGGGAAAAATGGGATGAAGACAGAAGCGTTCTCAGAACACTTCGGTTTCGGGTTTAGGGTTTAGGGTTCTCGCAACTATAACTAGTCAGTAGCATGAGCAACAAGTGCGCATGAGTCACATGTTACGATCGACACAGCTACGCCTGATATTGGTCGGCACTCTAGGTTTTTGTGGCGAACAACCGATGGAACGAATGGTCACGATCCACAAGAACCGACGAGAGTGCTGATCTGTTTTTCGGATACATTGTAATTCTTGCTGAGAGGGACCTGGGGCAAGTAGCCACACCTCCCAAGAAACCCAGAACCCGAACGTTGACCTCCACCGCAGCCGGGGGCTTAACTGGGGGCTTTTTCGTGGCATGTCCCGGTGTCCCGGCCTGGCGGCTCATGGCACAACCGTGTCCAACAGTGGCCCCGCAGAGGCGAGTGAAGGCCGGCACGATCGACGCATCGTGCATCATTTCCGACGCCTGCGGGCGGAGGGCGGAGGCTGCAACGGCCGTTTTAGAGTCTCCCGGCAATCCACAGATGCGGGATCTCCTTAATCCGAGGCCTGTTTGAACATCGACATCTTGAGAGCCGCAATCTGGGCCCGAAGGCTTAACAAGGAGTACGTGCATGGAGGCTTCACCTTTGGCAGCAATCGGCACAGCAGCGCTGTGCCAGCAAGCTGTCCGATCGCGTTGAGCATTGAGACCTCGGCTTGCAGTGATGTGTGGTCTGCACAAAAGTTAAAAGCCCGGGCCAGCTGCAAACAAGGCGCTTGAAATGCTATGAGCGGAACCCACTGCAACATGCTGAAGAGCTCCGGCGGTAGGACATCCTGTCTCTGGGCCAAGGCAAGAGACGTCGCTGGGCTGTTGTTGCTATCCAAGATGCTGTGTGCTCGATGTGCATCGTGCGTTCTTCAATGTGCTCAGGCGGGTTGAAGGGATAGCCACAAAGCCTCGGTAATTCTGTGCTGTGTGGTCCGTGAGCACGGGACGATGCTGACTCATGAAGCTAGGGCAGCCAGAGTGCAACCGCAAAAAGATTAGGCCCAGGAAGGGCATCATGGCTTTGGGAAGCAAGAGACACCAGTAGCCCATTGCCCAGGCCGATGCCTTGTTGCGGAAGCAGCGGGCCTCTTCCTTCGTCGGCAACCGGGATGCATCGGCGCCAGCCACAGGCTGTGCTGGGACGCCACAGACGCGGCCATCGACGACAACCTTGCTGTGTACGGTTGACAACGGCTCCACATAGCCGGCCGCCGCGACCTGGCGCTGGAGCTCAATCACCACACACGAATCATCAAATCATCATAGCACACATCTATCTCATTTGTTCTTCGAGTCGGTCTTTATAAAACCTGTTTGCTCTTGACGGCCTCACAGCCGGGCTCCAGTGTGCAATTGGGGCCCACGTATGCGCCTGCGCCAACCTTCACGCGTCTCAAGACCATGCGCCGGGTGCCATAGTTCACCGCCGTCAAGTGCCTGGGCCCGTGGACGGTTGCCAGGTCCCCTACGCTCACCAAGTCAAATGCCACCACCCGGCGCGTGATCACGGAGGACAGGGACACATCTGCGCCAACGGCCTTTAGGGCCAGGTTGCGCATGAACAAGAAGGCCATGCTGCTTCCCTGATGGGCACTTTGATCTACTATCGTGCCCTTGGCGACATGTTCGACGAGCCAGTGACGCAGGTACATCAGGCTGTAAATATCGTGATCACCCTCTTTGTAGCGGCCGATGAGCAGCCACTTCAAGAGGGCTAGGACTCCGACCCGCACGAATTGCTGAAGAAACACAGAGGCCAACAAAACAAGGAAGGAGATCCACAATGGCTCGCAGAAGGCCATTGGCACCAGCAGCCGATCAGCCACGACCATTTGCGCTGCCACAGCCACAGGCTGGGCCTCTCAGGTTCGCCAAAGTACAGAAAGCAAACTTGCAGCAAGGTCTACAGTACATGGCAGAGAGCGCGAATATTCTATGCTTGCAGGCAGCAAGAATCGCAGCACCCTGAACCACGGCACAGAGCACAGGCCATGAGTTCGGCCCGAAGGACTTCTCGTGCTCCTCGCTGTGACCCAGGATGTAGCCAGCCCTAAGTGGAGCTTACAGAAGTTTCTACAGCTCTGTGGCACGGCAGGTCAGTATGGAGCCGAAGCTAGAGTGTCAGACGACTGCACCACCACCCATGTTGCAAACCACAATGAGGACAACAAAGCATAAGCAAGCGACCACATGCAGAAATGTAAACTTCGAGGTGTTCCGGAGGCGTTAGCAGGCACATTGTGCTCCGGTTTCATATGGGGGGGGTTTGACATGCAGGCTACAACAATAAATCCTGCAAGGCTCTCGCTACAGGGCAAACAACATGGTGCAGCTAAGGCTGCGTCAAGGAGGACGCGGGAGAGAACGAGGACCCAAGAGGCTTCCAGCCTCTCGCCGATGCTGCGCTGATGGCCGAGCTGCCTCTCCCGAGGTCGATTGCAGCCATTCTGGGCAGCGCCGTGGCCCAGGCCACGCCGATCTGCAAGAGTCGGAGATGACTAGGAGCCCAATTCAAGGACGGCCACTGCCCAGTCAGCTCCTGCCAGAGACGTCTGTGGCGTCTACCAGTCAGTCCTCTAGAGCTTATGCTTTGGAGCAGGGGAGTCCTGCACGCAAACGGCAGACAGCTGCTGCGGCCGTACAGGGCAGTTCTCCTGAGACCAGGTGGCCGTGAGGGTCTCGAGGTCCGTCAGCTCGCAGGCCAGGACGTTCGCACGACTCACACAAAGTTTCTGCAAGAGCTCATCGCTTGGGCTGAGTAGTGTGGCCCCAGCATGCAGCGAGCTAAGGAGTGCCACAAGGCCACCCACACTGCCAGCTTGAAGGCATGAGAGCACCCTTCCAGTGTGGTCCAAATGGAGCTCCTGTCAAGCGCGCGAACTCTTGGCAGACCCGTTTGAGGGAGATAGCACACATCAAGGCTCCTGTTGCCATCCCAAGACCGCCTGCAGCAGCGCTGCCTCTGACGTCGGTTCTGCTCGCAGCCCGTCGCCTTGTAGCGGCTGACACTGACACGGTGTTTGCATGCGCTGCACACGGGTCCACAGGCATCTAGCCGTGTCAAGCCGTGTCAAGCTGCCAAGGTGCTCCCTGCAAAAGCGATGCAGCAAGCGCCGGAACCCTGTCGGGACCGTCTTTGTTTCGGAGGTGCCGGTGAGGAACTTACGTCCAGCACCGTGCAGCCGACCTCGGCTTGACCAGAAGCTACTAGCACAACGCTGCCAACACTGCGAGAGGTACTATGCTATACATCAACTCAGCCTTCAAGGAATGGAAACCGACCTGGTGTGCGAATTGCAAGCCTGGCTGCTTCCGAAGCCAGCAGCCTGCAGTGGCCCTGCAGCCGCATCCACATTGCATGGTCGGCTTTTGTGGCCAGTAGAAGACCCGGCTTTGTCAAGAGGAGCTGCTCCGTGATGGTGCTGCCACTACTGCGTGGGTCCATCATGCAGAATGTGCAGCCCTCTCTGAGCACAGCAAGTAAGGCTGACATCCTCTCTGGCATGTCCAAGCATATGGACACGCATCTCCCCCTCGCTCCCTCCTGCGTCTTCAAACTCTGATGCAGCAGCTGCTGGTAAGAAGCGGCCAACTTGAAGAGCTGATGGTAGGTGACGCTACGGCAGCCAGCAGTTGCGCAGACCGCATGGGGAGTTGCCTCAAGATGAGACATGACACCCTGTAAAAGGGCACCGGAATGAGGGAGGCCATTGCCCTCTTCGTCCTCCGAGTCGGAGTCCATGCTGGACAAGGCCAGTGCGGAGGCCAGCGATCGTGCTGTAGGATGGTCGAAGAGCATCTGAAGGTCTACCTGCTGCAGCGAAGGCTGCATTCGCATCTGAGAAATGAGGCGTCCAAAGCCGCCAGAGTCCACCCCTAGGTCCTCCATGAAGTGGGAGTTGCAATCCCACCTGTCCAGATTCTGGCCCAGCTGCGGAGCCAAGCAGGCTGCAATCTCTTGCTCAAGCTTTGAGGCACCCTCTTTCACAAAGGCATCCCAAGCATCCTTCTTCTGCCCTACTTCGCATCCGCTAGCATCGTCCAGCGGCACTGCATTGCGCAAGAGCTTCCCGGAAGTGTTGAACTTCCAAGCATCGTTCTCCACGATCTTTGCCTCGGCTTGCACATGCTTACATGATCGTCGAGATTTACGATGGTACTTCGGCTTCAGCGGATACAGCTTCTCGGGGCACCTGGCTGAGAACGTAGCCACGGCCCAGGGCAGCCGCGGTCGCTTTCAGCTCTGCCTCCGACAGCTCTGCGGCACCCGAGGCCAGCAAAACCTGCCAGTTCCAATAAAAGCTGCTGGCAAGACACGGCTACTTATGCATCAAGCGTGCAAGAGGCACAGCTCTGAAGTGGTGGACCTTGACAGCCTCTGAGCCCGCGGCCAAGCGCTGGTCCAAGACCCGAGCTTCGCAGTGCTTCACATTGGGAAGCTCGGTGATGGCCTTGGCGGAGCAGCGGAGCTGCAGAGCTAGGCCTGATGTCCAAAAATCCTGCCTGGCCTGCTCCAGGGCTTCCAACTCGATTCGGATGCCACGCACTTTGACCTGCCAGTCCACCCGCCCATGGTAGTGAATGCGGCCGGCTGCTCCTCGAGATGCCAGGTCTCCCGTGTTGTAGACCTGGGCTGGGAGACGCTTCGATGCCGAGTTACCCACGCCCTTCTTGTGGTGGAGGCCGAGACACACGGCCGATGCCGGGCAGTTCAATGAACTTGAGCTTTGTCTCCTCCTCCTCCTCTAGGTAGCCTCGTGCTAAGCCAATGCCTCCCACAAAGAGGACACCACGCTCGCCCTCGGCTTTCACTTCCATTGTCTCCGGATCCAAAATGTAGCATTGATACGTTGGCAGCTGTGCACCGATCGTGATCACATCGCCAGTCTTCACGTAGCCACCGGTGCAGACTACAGAAATCTCCGTGGGCCCATAGCTGTTGAAGAGCTGACGTCCTGGTGCCCAGGTCTCCACGACATCTGCAGCCAGGGCTTCGCCGCCGACATCGAGAATTCGAAGGTGTGGAAGCCCGTTCAGCATCCGAGACACGTCGGCTCCTGCGAGGGAAGAAAGAAAGACAAACGCGCACGGGCCGAGGCTACGAGCGCATCGAAGCATCTCCTCCACCCGCCATGGTGCGCAAGTGGGAAGGCACCACACTCATGCCAGTGATGTGTCTCTCTTTCAACCACGCTTGCATGTCGGGTCCCGTCTTGACCATGTCGGGGCATGTTACGCTCGTGGCTCTGGCGGCCATGGTCGCGTAAACCTCGATGACATGGACATCCCAGGACATCGAGGCCACCTGGGCAAAGCGATCCCTGTCGTGCAGGCCCACTTGCCTGCCCCAGATGCGAACGACATTCAGGGCCGACTTGTGCCGGATCATGACTGCTTTCGGCTTGCCCGTGGAGCCACTGGTGAAGATGAGATAGGCCAACCTGCTCGTGCAGTGGAACAGGAGGGGCCAGGAGGGGGTGGGGAGGTCGCGTCAAGAAGCCACATGGTGTGATGCCCATGGCCTGTCGTGATCTTTTGGCGAGTGGCATGGAGGATGGGGGAAGGAGTTGCCAACTGCCTTCTGGAGTGCCCGATCAACATCTAGGACCATTCTCGGGAATTCGCCGAGCGCTGCTGCCACATCCATAATCCCCAAGTGCCGCAAACTGGCATCGGATGAAATCATCACGGGAGGCTGAGCGACCTCGATCCAGGTTCGGAGCTTTTCGACCGGTTCACAAATGTCGAACGCATTGTAGGCGCATTTCTCCAACATCACGGCATGAACCGAAGCAATGCTTTGAACGCCCCGTGGCAGGACGATGGTGACCTGACCGGAGCGCACGCCGCACACACAAAGTCCAGCAGAGTCAAGAAGAACAAAAACACCGTGGTGCCGTCGGGCAAGCTTAGAGGCGGCATCTAAATAGTCTAAAGCTGAGCCGCTATGTGCTCGTCGGCTCGCCGCTTGTGTGCGTCAGGTGCCTCCGAGTCTGACTCCGTCGGAAGATCCAAGGCAAGCAAGGCTTTTCGCAGGACTTTCCGGATTGCATCCGCCATCTGGGCCACCTGACTGCGGCGCTTGACAGTTTTCATTCATGCTTGAGTCTGCAACCCTGTAGCTGCCCTTTCTGCCCCCAGGCCTGCATGAAGGTATAACAACCATCTTGCGTCTCCAAGCATACACCGTCAGGCTTTTCCAGGGCCGCGGTGGTCAACAGCTCACCAAGGTTCGTTTCCTCTCCCGGCATGCAGCTGTATCCATCGATGTCTGTGGTGAGAGCCAATTCCTCAGGAGTCGGTGCCATGTCCTCGAAAGCCATCAGTCTCAGCTGCAAAAATCTCTACACTCTACACGCCAGCGAAGCTCGGAGAAGGACCTGAACTGGTCGCGCCAAGAACAAATTCCAACATGTGCTAACTGCACGGAACTATCATGGAACATGAGTTGTGGGGCCATGTTCTCCACACAGCAAAGCCCCGCATAGCCCTTTGCCGATACCAGTACGGTGAAACGATGAAGCCCGGGTTTCTCCCGTCCGTCGCTTTTCGATAGACATCGCTTTTGATGGCATCAGAATCAGCCGCACTGCCCTAGGGCCACAGGGGAGACATTGCAGCCCCGCGTAGCCCTTACTCCCTCTTCTCTACAGATACCCGTAGAGATGTTAAACAATGAAGCCCGGGCCAGCAGGCAAGTTCCTCTTGTTCAGAACTCGCCGAGTTCAGCCTCACAGTCACACATGTCAGAGCTTGCAAAGAACTGTCCGACATTTTCACTCCTTCTCAGCCGCGGGCCGCCGGCCAGAGCGGCCAGCACCAAAACTTCCAGCAGTTGTTGAACCAACCCAACGGTTCCTTCGCATGGCACACGGCAGAAGCAGCAACTTGAACCTGGATCGATGCGAGCAAAGCCGTCTCCTGGACTTGTCGTAGATGAATGCCTTTTCATCGTAGAGCTGATTGTACCTGACAGCGCTGGAGCTCTGCAACGGAGACATGGTGGTTGTGTGAGGTTGAACTTTCGGGCACTCTTCAACATCCAGATCCTGGACGGGAATCCCGTGGCCCAATGAAGTGTTGTTTGCCTTCGCCATGTCTCTTTGCAACTCACCGAACACAGCCTGGCGATACCACTTGATGCATGAGCTCCGAGCGACGTAGTTGTCGCGGTGCGCAAGATAGCCGTCCAGGACGATGCCAAACCTCAAAATTTGCGCCGTCGTCAAGTGCAAAGCCAACACGCACCGCGTCCGCTGAACAGCTGATGAGCTGAGGCAGTGGCAGCCCAATCATGCACAGACCTGAGAAGGGATCGCAGTCAGCAACGACGATCCCATTCGACGAAAAAACATTACTGTAATGCATGAAAAAGGCCGTCGAAACACACTGCTGATCCCTGCAAAGGATAGGGTGAGCGCGGAACGAGCCAACAAGCGAGTCAACAGCTAGTGCACGAGCAAAGGCATGACCCCGTTGGAATTCCTTCAGCTTGGCTCCCGGCAAACAAGCATCACGACGAACTCTCTGTGATTCAGGAGACCTCTAGGCAAGTTTGCAAGACAGCATTATCAGATCACTTCAGCACAAGTAGGCGCGCAGGGCTCTCGACAAGTCTGAGAATTGTGCCGATGACGTTATGCACCCACTTGCCGAAATTTCCAACCAGCATGCCCGAAAAGGTCCATGCTGGCACTGTTTCAGCTGTGTGTCCTACACATGACGATTGCATGTGCAGCAAAAGTGGCCATCCGCGCCGAAGGCACATGAGCTCGAGAGTAACACGAGGCCTGTATGCCAAGGTGTACTCCGAGACATTGGAGGCAGTGGTAACTAGCAGAGGTGCGCCGAGGTAGCAAAGGGTCCCTCTCGAGCGAAACCCCTCTTGTGACATGAGGCGACACTCAGGGTGCGAGCCAAACTACGGGAAAATAGCACCAAGCACGAAGCTCGGCAGAAACACGGAGCACCAAGCTCCCAAAAACCGTCAAGCAAGTAAGAGCAGCGGAAGAGAACCTCATCCAGGATCGCGCTCACGTGGTCGAGCACCAAACTGCAGTAGGTGAGTGTGATATGCCTTGGCAATATCCGCCACTGCCCGTACCGCACGGTACTCCCACTCAGCAGCAGTCTCCAAGTGTTGAGCCCAGACCAATCGCGCCGAGCCATTCCGTCGACGCTGCATGCACTAGCCTGCCACGACGTCAGCTGCAGTATTGAGTTCGCGAAGGGTCTGTGGATCCAGGCCAAGAGGAGGAGCCCACTTCGGCCTTTTGCCGTGCGAGGGGCACCACACGAAGGACACGTCGATGCCTTGCCCTAGCAACCGCTGGCGAAAGTGACGGATGTCCTGCAACACCAGCATCAGGTCAAAGTCGCGCTTGCCTTCGATCGCCGTGATCGCCGACTCGCAGTCCACCACGCAGATAACATCCTGGCAAACCCACGGGTGCAATCCAGAGCTTCGGTCCTTAGCAGCAGAAATTGCCCGGAGCAGATGCCAAATGGCCGTGACCTCCAGGCGGTAGGGCTGCTGGTCCTCGTAGGCATCACCAAAAGCCAGACGGCAGCCAGGTTCATGAATGGCGAAGCCCATGGCCCCAACAAAGTCCTTGGAGGAGCCATCAGTAGCCACAACCACTCTGCGCCGGTGAGCATGTCCAGCTACTGCGTCCACCAGCTCGTCATGGAAACCAGGCGCATCAATGCACGCCGGTGCCCGCGGCAATCGGCCGACCGGTAAGGCAAAAAGTCTCTCGGCTGCTTTGTCTCTGGGCGGCGCCAGATCACCGCGGAGCCCCTCAAAATGACTGCAATTCCACACAAGATGCGGCCTCGAAGGTCGAAGCCCTCCACACGGGCATCGATGGCGATCAGGGTCGAAGTTGCCTCCAGCGTTGAAGTGCCAGTTGCTGGCCCCGGCACCCACAACTGCGAGCTGCAGCTCACGATTGTTGCCAGCTTCTTTATAGGCGCGTTTGTGCCCCTCAAATCGGTAATCAAGGTCAGCATCCGGGACCGGCAACTGCAGCCCCGTGGCGTGATCTTCAGGACGCGGGTGATGGTGCCACACACGCCAAGTCTTGTGGAAGTAGAGCCGGCGGTACGAGATCGCGAGCCACTCGCGGAGACGTTTGAAAGATTCACGCCCAAGATGCAGAGTTCTCAGGGCATTCTCCTCATCATGGCATGAGATGGTCCGAGTATCCTCAGAAATCCACCATCCAAGCCGAGCAAGAGTAGGCTGCAACTGTGGTAGAACACGGGCCGCATAGCCTCCAAGTTCCGTAAGGGGAAGACTCTCAGTCCAAGCATCCGGCCTGCAACTGGTGCGCCAGAAAGCCCTGAGGATGGCGAGGTCAACAGCAAACTGTGGCTCAAGCTCCCAGCCAATTATTTCATAGAAGAGGACTTTGGCAGCCCCATGTCCCGCCATCATTTCCAAGCATGCCTCAATCTCCGCCGCGAGGCGAGTGATGTCCGCAGCATCGGGGCTCGCATAGGGAGCAGCCCAAGCGATGCACGGCAGAACCAAGCTGCGAACAAGTGGTTTGACCTGTACAATGCTCAGTTGCAAACTCCGGATGGCCCGCAGGCGTTGGATGCATTTCTCCGGAGAGAATCGCAGCAAACCCCAGTGACCCTCAAACGAAACCTTAACCCCCAAGGTGCGAAGCTCAGAACCAAACTTATATCGCAGCGTGGCAGCAAGGTCTCTGGCTTCCCCGTCATTGCCACGTGCAAGCACGGCACACTTCGTCACTGCCACCTCCAGCCCAAAACCACGGTCGAAGATGTTGGAGCGCTCAACAGCCTGCCGGAGGTCATGGTAGGTGCCGTGAGCCCTGAGGAGCATGAGACGGTCATCGACGTAACCGTGTCCGGTGACCGGATCCTGTGCACTATGCTGAGCCCCAAAGACGTAGCAAGCCCACACGTGGGTTACAGTCGCAGAGATTAGAGGACTAAGAGGACACCCCTGGGGTAGTCCGCGCCCAGGGCACTGCCAGCCCGTGCCCAAAGCTCCCTCTAAAGAGAAGAGGCGACGGCCAGTGGCCCAGACGTGTTCAACCAAAGCAACCAGACTAGCCCAAGCCCTGAGATGCCGAAGAACTTGTGCCGTAAGCTTGTGATCAAGACTATCGAAGAAACCTGCGATATCTTGCTGAATAGCTCCACAGGCATGGTGATCAAGCTCATGTTGAAGTTGCTGAAGAGCGGTCGCGACCGAGGTTTCAGCAAGGCCTCCACAGTCAAATGATTGGCACCATGACCGGACCCAGCCATGCAGCTGTTCATTGAGCAGGCGAGCTCCGGCTCGCCATATCGCTGGGAGAATGGTAATCGGACGAGTTTTGGTGCTGTCCTTCCAGATGAGGCAAGTCTTGCCTGCAGTCCCGGCAAGCGGCGTCCTGCGCAGTTCAACAACTTTATCCCAAAGTTGAGCAGCATGATGCCACCATTTATCGGGCATACGAAGCAAGTCGGAGGCCGCCCAATTGTCAGGACCCGGTGCTTTGGCCACCATGGTGGCCATGCTTCTGCGAAGGGCATTCGCATCAAAGACGAACTCGACCTGCACACGACTAGGCCGCGGAACGGCTCTAAGAAGCGAAGTGATATCACCAGCGCCCACCCCAGGCCGGGCCTGCCACTTGGCAGACCAAATTGCCCCTGTTTGTCAACTTCAACGGCTGGGTGTCGTCCGCAAGCAGGTACGCCACCTTCAGCCAACGCCTTATCACGGGCAATGACCTGATCAGCCCTGCGCTTGACAAACCGACGAGCAGTGGAGCCATCCGTGTGTGTTCGGTCCCGCCATCGGGCCTTAGCCGCAGCACCTTCCTGTTGAACATAAGTCTCAACCAAAGCTTTGACCTGTTGAAGGAGGGCATCATCAATGACGTCAAAGAATGGCAACTCAGGTACTAGCTGGCGGACGGCACGAACGGATCGAGTGATGCGGCTCAAAGTGCCACATCCTGCGGGCGTTGCGCGGCCACGAGAAGTCGGCCCTGCAGCTTCAGCAATGCTCGAAGGCCAGCCGAACGTTCAGGTCGTTTCCCAGCAACAGTACAAGTCGGCAGCACAGGCTGCCAGTCAGCGGAGCGGGGAATCGCCTCAGGACTCTCATAACAAAGCACTTGTTCAGCACTCTCAAACAGGAGCTGCCAAGCCCGGTCAAGCAGCCCCTGTTCAAGGGCATGTTGAAAGGGTAACGAATCCCACTCATCAAAGCATCGCTCGATGTCATCCTTGGTGATCTGGGGTTTTAATGATCGCCGTCGAGGGCCTCGACGCAACAGCGGAGCCCTCAGGTCATAATCGTAAGACACAACAAGATGGTCCGAAGGCCCTTCAAGATGATGAACATGCGTAGCGCGAAGCTGCGTATGCTGGCCAGTGGCTGTTGCACCACACCAGGTTGGCAGTCATCACCTGCACACACCTCGCCCGAATCCAGGTACTCCAGGATCGCAGGGTGCTGGGGGGTGAGATTGAAGTCGCCGAGGGCAGCAAAGCGGAATCTTCCCCCTGGCCAGCCGCCTCAGCCTCATTACCAGGTTGCAGGTACACACCCACCACCAAGATAGAAGTGATCTCACCACCCTCATCCCGAAAATCAGCAAGGGCCGCAACACATCGCCCGGCCGCCTCCTGGACTCTAAGCTCAACAGGTCGCAGAGGGACAGTGCTGACAAGAGCAACCCGGCACGTGCCATCGAGGGGCCTACTAAGAGCCGCAAAGCGACCCCATGAGCGCCAGACATTACACCATCCAATAGACGAATG
This sequence comes from Symbiodinium sp. clade A Y106, assembly GCA_003297005.1. Taxonomy (NCBI): domain Eukaryota; class Dinophyceae; order Suessiales; family Symbiodiniaceae; genus Symbiodinium; species Symbiodinium sp. clade A. The sequence continues at coordinate 128,107 of BGNK01001485.1, read as the reverse complement.
CATTGGTACATCAACTTCAGGCAGCACGGCAATGTCAAAGCGATGTTCACAAAGGAAATGGTCGAGGCTACTGTGAACATTGATGCCCTTCCGGTTCACGTTCACGGTACCAATACGGATCAGAAACACGGCGACGAGGCACGCGTCTGAGCCTTCTGAAAGAGAGCCTTAGTGTGCTTGAAAATGTCCAGGTGGATGTTGCGTGTGGCACCCTTGGGAGCCACCGCTTTATATTCGGCCTCAGTCCTCTTAAGGTTCTTAAGCCTAGAGGCAGCAAAAAACCTTGCACGGCTACGCGGACACTTTGTCGAATGCTTGGCGAGCTGAGCCTTGTTGCAAGGAACGCCACACCGATTGCAAAACCACGACAGCAGGAAAGAGAAGGGGAGACGTGGATGACTGTTTTTGCGTCTATTCCCGCGAGGCCACCGAAAGAGAGTGAAGTCACCCTGGGCAGCAAGTGCCTGAGCCCTCTCATCACCGTTCTTGATGTGCGTGCGAGTGCGGGCGTGGACTCTGTCACTGTAATCCTTTTTTCGCCACAGCTTCAAGGGGATATGAGGATGGGCAACCCTCCGATGTTCACGGCGGTCTCGCAACAACCTCGCCGGTCCTGCTGAGGTGGAGGCCTCGAGGGAAATACCCCAGGAGCAAAACTTGCATCTCCACGCCACCTCCTGGTCATCCGACAACGGAGTCACTAGAGAGGCCCAAGGTCCCTTGGCCTTTCCAGTGTGAGTTTGTCCGGGGTGGTGTCGATGGTAATGACCCCACAACACCTTCTGCGCCTTCAAATCATGATTGCCAGCGCATGGGATCTTATAGGGACACAAACGGCAGCGCGCAAAACCCTCGTACGCCCACTGACAAGTCCTGGGACCGCCAACTGGTCGGCGTATGGCCGGGGCCACTTCAGCGTCAAGGGCAGCATCAACTTGCAGATCATCAGTGGCTATTGTGGGGGCTACATCCTTGTTGCATCCGCCAGCCAGGATTGCTGCGTCCAAACGGTCCTCCGCGAAGCTGAGCTCTTGCGCTTCTGCGACTCCGGTGGCTCGGTCCACACGGTCTGCCTGGAGCGCTTGCATGAGGAACGCCTTGAACCTGACCCAGAAGCCGCATCATCAGTCCAAGCCGTGCAGCGGCTTCCACCGCCGCCCCTCATCGGGATCTTTGGGGGCTCCGTGATGACATCCTTGATCGCTTTGGGCAAAGACTTGCCCGGCACCGGGAGCAAAGTGTCAAAGTGAATCCCCGTGAACAGGAGGACAACGATGCGCTGTTTTTGGGCTGGTTTCACGGTGAAGACAGGCTCAGTAAGTGCGCGGGGAACAATGGTGATCCGGCAGTCATACATTCTAGCCAGGGCACGAATTTCGAGTAAGCCACTCCAAGTACCAGGTTTAGCGATGGCCTCGACGTACGCCTCAAAGGAGTCGCCCGCGGAGCCGTCCGGCATCTCCTTATCCCAGATGGCACTGTAGGACTGTAGGAGTCAGCATGCTTAAGGGAGTGTTGCACCACCTCAGCACGCAATTGCAAATGATGTAAGACGGACTCTTTGCCAGTGGCAACCGCGAGGCCTTGGGCAAAGCTGGAGTAAAGGCAGTTACCGTCCCCGGGAACGACCTTGACTGACAAGCCTTCAGGAATGGCTCTCTGCTCCGCCTGCCTCTTCTTAGCAGGTGGGCCGGCAACAGACCCATCAGGAGCCTTGGCCTTGTCTCCAACGTTGCCCTTGGTACCATCACTGGTCCCGGCCCCCGCAGCTTGGGCAGGCGGGTCGCTCGTGATCCTTGAGCACGCGCCACGCGGGTGGACATCCGAGCAGGCCGAGAAAGCTGCCCAGACCATTTTTGCTGATGTGAAGATGTTGCGTCAACGCCGCACTCGTGAGGGTTGCTCTTTCACTTTTAGGGGCTCTCACACGACTTCCCATGACCTTGTCGCTCTACCGCTTGAGGACGAGGACGGGCAACCGTCTCCGGTCCTTTGGTGCAGGTGGGCTCCGCCGGCACGGACCGTGCAAAGGCAGGCGATCCACACTTCAGGCAGCTGGTCTTTGGTTCGACCAAAGAACCCTTTTCAGCAAACTGAGGTTACGACCCAGCCTGGGGCCTATGCTAAGAAGCCTGACACCACGAATGGAAGTTTCAACCCATTCAGTGACATACTCTGGGAAGCCGGCCTTGCGAGGGTCTACAAAGAGCCCGGAGCCACTCAAGGCAACAATGGCTTCAGCGTCTGTGACGTCAACACGTGCAATGCCGAAAATAGAAGTGATCTCCTGGCCGTGCCGTTCCTTCGACCACGAGAAGGAATCCCGGACCCCTAGCCCATGGGTGGCAACCCACAAGTGGAACGCAGGTTGAGGGGCTTTCAAGGCCTGCTCCCACTTCGCCTGAGTTAAGAACTGGCGGTGTAACGAATGTAGAGCACGGTGGTCGGTGCCTCAGCGACCCTCTTAAGGACGGTACCTGAGACAACCGGATCGGGGACCTGGAGCCCAGTGGTGTAGATGCTGGTGAACCGAACATGTCGGAAGGCCGGCTGGCCGCTTACTTCACCTGGGCATCGCTGGCCCTCGGAAGCCTTAGCAGCTACAACCACGACTCGCACAGCATGCTCAATTCCAGAATGCTTCAAAAACCACCAAGGACCACGGTCTCATCGGAGGAGTCACAAAGGACAACAGCCCGAAAGGCGGCTCCCTTCATCTTCTGCAAAGCATCAGCAACCTCTGTGTAGTGATAGGCCGGAGCGTTCCAATCAGTGGACCGGAGTTTCCAGCCATCCTGTTGCATGGCTCTGCGCCGGTGAACCGTAGTCCAGCCATCATCTGGAGCAGACCGGGCGAGCTGGTTCTTGCGGGCCCCTTTGCCCTTGGGGCCCTGGGGGTCGCCCTTCCCGGTGGGAGCTCCGGGGCTTCTTCCCTTGCCCTTAGCGGGCTCAGCCGGTTTACCTTTGCCCTTGCCCTCCCTTACCGTCACCTGGATCATGGGCGCTGGGAGTCCGGTCGGCGGGAGCGCCGGCGCCACCCTGGCCACCCTTCTTAAGAGCAGCCTTGTTGAGCTTAGCCTTGAGCTTCTTTTTGGCTTTGGCACTAAGTTGTGACGGAGCGCTAAGCTGACCCAGCGATTGCTTGACAGCTTGCTCAACAATCTTTTGAATGGCACCCTTGATTGCATCAAGTAAGCCCGGCCCTAAAAAGCCCGAAGCTTCCAAACCCTTAGGTGCAGCAGGTCCTGGATGAGAGGCTTCGCCAATTCGCACTCCAGCGTGCGGGTTGCCGCTCCATCGAGGGGAAACGAGGCCATCAGTCCGAACAATCGCGGCAAACAGAGTGTCAACGGCCTTCCTTAGGCACCGGGCCCGATGAAGACCACCACCTGTGGGTCCCGGGTGACTGGCCTCGCCGACTCGCTCACCGAGCCACCTGTTATGACGGGCACAGCTGTCTCCCAAGTATCCCACACACTGCTGAAAGAAAGCTAGTAGAGAAAGCGATCCAGCACTGCAGATGGTCTCGAGGGGCAGGCAGTTCGAAATAGAAATTGGTGTCTGTCCTCGGTGGGATTTTCTCGAGCCTTTCGGCCAACTTGCACCGCACCTTGTACAAGACACATGGCCAGAATCATTCAGCGCAGAGCCTGAAGCAGAAGTGCACACAAGCAGTCGGTGGGATGTTCTCGGGCTTTGCAGCCAACCTTGACCACACTTCCTACTTGCAGCATCAAGGTGACGGCAACAGCACTCAAGAGGGAAGTCATAACACCAGGCAGCAAAGGCGTCGCCACTCGCGCCACAGTGTCCACATGTCGGGGCACTACCCATCCTACAACCCAAAGTCCGACCGGGACTAAACCCAAAGGGGCAAAGAGGTCGGGACCAGTAGGAGTCACGGGCAATGCGATGATCATCAATACAAAAGGGGCCTAAACCACAAAGAGGTGTGGAAAGGTCACAGGAGGAGGTGTTACACCCAAGTGGTCCAGAGCGGCAATGGACCCACGGACCGTGGGCTGCAGCACAGCACACAACCTGAGCACATGCCGGCGCGCCTTCCTCAGCAGGGCGGCTCCACAGCTCAAAGTCATACTCGCATGCCTCAGCAAGAAGGCCTGGACAATGAGTAAAAACATCCATTCCATGGCTGGCACACTGCGAGGCGGAGGGACGCGATGAGGGAGCCGTTGGGGTTCTGAGGGTCAGGAAAACCAACAGGGGCTCTCGTTTCCGTAATCTTGGCCCAGAAGCGGGTCTTGTTTCGAGCAGCCCTGTGGAGTTGGCTTGCCCGCTGTTATCAGCCAGAATCTTTGCCCTGTGCGGGTCCTGATCAACTCTTTCCGGTTCTCGGGTCCGACTCCCATCTACACACAAACAACCTTCCCTGCGTGCCGCCTCGTCCTCGACCAAGTCGTCCAAAGCCGGCATCCAGGAGTCGTCTGAGTCTGCGTCGTCACTGTCCTGGCAATCGGCGGGTGTCGCCGTGCCGTCGTCG
>BGNK01001485.1:89185-121289 GCA_003297005.1 Symbiodinium sp. clade A Y106 | reverse complement strand
GACCCTGCCATGGCAGGAACCATGGCCCGTATTGCCCATGACCTGGCCCTCCCGCTTTGGTACCAACCAGCATCTGCGCTCTCCTACCGCTGGTTCCGAAGCACCAGATGGCGGCACTGCAGCAATGGTATGCCGGCTACGTCTTCAATCAGCAGATCCATCATGCAGTCATGTTTGGCCTACCAGCACCAACTGCCCCAGCTGCAGTTGTGGAACAGTCTGCAGAAGCCGCGCCCATGGAGGATGAAGACACTACTCGGCCAGGTCCTCAACGGATGGACCCGGGGAAACGACACCGCAGATGGAGATTCCGTTTCCTTCGATCCAGGAGCAGCAAGCGAAGGCGAGGACCAAAGCGANAGGATGAAGACACTACTCGGCCAGGTCCTCAACGGATGGACCCGGGGAAACGACACCGCAGATGGAGATTCCGTTTCCTTCGATCCAGGAGCAGCAAGCGAAGGCGAGGACCAAAGCGAAGATCACAGAGGAGGCGGCCAGCTCCTCTTCCGCAGCCAGGCCATGACGTCCTTTGGAAACTTAGAACCGCTGAACAACATCGAGATGACCTGATCAGAGCGATGAGTTCTGTACAGTTTCTGTGGCGTAGGCTGTTTCAGAGGCTCCAGGCTGCAGTGAGCACTTCAATACTTCGCAAGGGCCGTCCCGGTCACAAGTCCGGGATCAGTGTCCGCTTGAGGCCTGTGGCCGATGTCGGCGCTGTAGACGCGAGGGTTGTCCTTGAGAAGCCAATCATTTATCCATGCACAGTTCTGATATGGACCCCGTCTGGTGTTAACATGCATCGTCCAGCCAACTTCTCCTCGACCTGTAGGGCCTCCACCCTAGACTTAGGCTCTTACAGGCCGCTCGGACACTGGTTCGAGCTTTGATTTTCAGCCTGCATGCGTTCCCATCAGCAGAGCCTGCGCAACATGCGTCTTGTACCCTTCAGAAGCATGCCCGCATAGTCAAGCGAAAAGCCTGGTACAGGGGTAGGCTGCTACACTCTTCCCACCTCAGAACCTCCCACAATCAGACTCACCAGGACCCATGCCCTAGACGTAACTCCTTCCAGTCACATGCTCCCACGCGCTCTGCCAGACAGCAATTTTAGTTGTTCGCTTCTTAAGCTGGAAGGCTGGTGGACTGTGCACTAGGCCTGGAAGCGCTTCTGCAATGGAGAGAGTTGCCGCATGACTCCCTTGGAATAGTCTGTACACAAGAGACTCATTGATCAGAGGCAAGTGAGTTTCATAAGAATGACTGGAAGTGTATTGCAAGTGGAGACGGAACCAGAACTTCTGGAGTCTTAACATTGATAAGGGTTCTGACCTGAACATTCAGTATCAGGACCTAATACCGGGACGTGCACTTCACGTCAGGGTCAATGGTGAGCCTCCTGTTGATGTATTGAATATCTACCAACATGCCTGGAGCCCCACCAAGGGGTGCTACGTAGGGCGCGTCGAGCTGGGCCGCAGTCAGCCGTGTTCCGGAATCACGTGGGCCAGGCAGTGCAAATAGACTTCGTCTTCGTCAGGATCCCCTGCAATGTACCTCAACTAAAAAACCCCGAAACAGGATTCAGACACTACCCGATTGAGCTTGAAGTATCATGTCCGGTCCTCCCCCATACTGCTAAGACCTCAATCATGACTGCAAAAGTAGCGTGCCAGCGGCTGTCTCATGCGGAGACCGCAGAGCTCTTCTCCAATCAAGTGCAGCAGCTGATACCACGTGCCCAGTCTGTGGTGTTACGTTCGTCAGCTTACATGCGCTGCGCACACACGTTGGGAAATCCCACCCGGAGCACAGTACTGCTAAAACCGGGCAAGGATACAGCTATCGTCATCCAGATCTCATGTGTCCACTGCAAGAAGTGTTTCGCATCTTGGAGCTCGTTTGCGGGACACGCGTGCCCCTTTCTCTTTCCGCCAGTGCCGTCCTTATCTGCGAGTCTTTCCAATGGGGTGTCCGCACCGGAGACTCAGGCAATGACCACCTGTACTCCAGCCACTGGTTGAGCAGCACACAGTGCAACACCTTGCCGCAAATAAGCAGTTCAGTGAGCTTACAGCATCAGTTCGGCGGGAAGTGCTCTTAGGACATTGTCCTATTTGTAGGTACAAATGTAACGATAAGTCCTACATCAATCGTCATGCCTGCTTTCAGCATGCTTTTATCAAGCAAGCCGAGCCCGCAGTCAGAGCCTGGGCCCGAAGTCACAGCGGAGTGGGCAAGCCTTGCAAGTGGTGCCAGCAGTCGTTTCCGCAGGAGCCTCGAGTGCACCTGCGGTCATGTGTAGTGTTGTGGACGGTAGGACATCTTGTTCACAAATTTTCGAGCCTTCAGCCTCCAGGCGAAAGCACACTTCGTCTTCATGGCCGAGGAACTTGCGAGAGCAGTACAGGAACTGCAACAGTTCGAGGGCCACATCCCTCCGACTTCGTTCCAGAAGCATCACCCTCGCTCCGCGCAGTCTGCACTGAGGGAGCACACCCAGCTGACTCAGTTGACCGAGCCAATGGACACCCACTCTTCGACAAAGCGCGGCGCTCAGCAGTAGGAGGTGCACCAAGCCCCTGAGGACGAGAAGTCGGAGGAGCCACAGACCAAGAACTCCAAAGCAGCGGGCAAGGGCAACCTCGCCCCCCAGCAGAGCAACCCTCCAGCAAGCGAAACAAGGGACCGAAGTCAGGCAAGGCAGCGAACAGATCACAGCCGCAGCCAGGACAGGGCATTTCCCGGTTCCTCCTCCGAGCAGCGTCGAGGCCAGGACAAAGTGGTGGCAGCGCGACTGGGACAAGGACAAGTCCGACAAGGACAGCAAGGAGGTTCAGGACCTCAAGGCCCTGGTCAAGGACCTCAGCAGACTCGTCCTCAGACAGTCGGATGCTGTGAGCTATCATGTAGGCTTCATGCTATTCCTGAAGACCTCCATGACCCCCTGCTTGGAGAACGAGCCGGAGGCTGCAGTGGATAGGACCATTGCAATTGCCCAACCTCTACAAGGTGGCAACCAAATGGCACTTCGACGAGGAGAAGGCCCCGGACACTCTGCATGGTCACCACTCTGAGAACAACCCTGTTCTACTGCACCATCTCGACCCTCCTAGATCGGATCATGGATACGTCTCAAAAGCCTCAGGATCTGGAGAGGCTTCACACCTTGGGCATCATGGAAGGGAACACCTTCCTCTACCTCAAGTGGAACCAGCATACCAAGAAACACGCGGAGAGGGAGCACCCCACCCTGGAGCAGGTTCAGCAATGGCTGGAAAGATCAAGAAGTCGCTCGCCTTCCCCAAGGTGAGGTCGTCCCATTTACCCTCGAGCAATATCGCTGCCAGGAGGCTCAGGACGGCACAGCCCCAGCAAACTGGGTCGCGGGCCACTGGAGAAGGCCATCGAGGAGTCCACCCGCCGCTTGGGCTAGAACCGCAGGTTCTCCGAGGCCTCGCGTTTGGGAACAAAGCCAACTTCTGTTATGCAAATGCCACTCTCATGTCACCTTTGTGGATGCATTCGGAAGCAGGCATACAGCTGGACCCTGCCAGTCCCGATCTCCGCCTTGCACTGCAAAAGGTGATACAAAGCGCAAAACGCATCGGACATTTGTGGTCTTGCGTGTTATGGCGTAGAGCCATTCATCCATGGCCCAACAGACGCAGCCGAATTCCTGCAGACCCTCTGCCCCGTGATGTACAATAATGCTAGTCGGGTCCAGTGGGAAGCTAGATATGTCCCTAGTGCCCCATATCTCCGCTCGGAGGTATGTGACTGTGATGTCGGCACTCTCCTGCCGCTGCCACTCACAAGCGCTTGTAGATGCCTGGCCTCCAAAGACGCCTCAACCAGGCCACCGTCCTTGCAGCTACTGATGGCCCGCCGTTTCTTTTGGCCCAGGTAGCCCGTTTTGATGACAATGGAGCTAAAGTTCCGGGTGTAGTCCAAGCACCATACACCATAGACCTTCCCATCTTCAACGGAGCAGGATGCCGAACTCACACATGCCGCTACACAGCCAACTGTCTGGTCTTCCATCTGGGGGACACGTCTAGGAGCGGTCATTACAAAGCCGCCATGCTCAGGCAAGACAGGGTTGAATCCACAACCGACGATTATCGTACACTGCAGCCGGTAGAGCCCTCCGAAGTTGGCACCATCATGAAAAAATCATCTATCTTTTTCCTGAGCAGGCATCAAGAAGATGCATTTTAATCCACTTTTGCTATCCAGCATCCTGCGAAGTTGTCCTGTTATGACTGTTCAGCTCAGCTACCATTGTAGTGTCTCTGCTTATGGGCTCTTAGGAGCGGGGGACCACAGGATGCGTGTTACACGAGCCGGGGCCAACAGAGCGTGTCCACAAGTGCCGACAGCTACTGTCGCCCGTCGCATCGCGAACCTCTTTCGCGGCGAGAGAAGAATCATCATCATCATCATCGTTGGTATTGGACTACAGCATCACAAAAGTACGGTAAATACCGAGTACAATGGATGTGCTCTTAAAAAGTACGTCATCAGGCCCACCACCCACCCACCCACCCACAACAGTGCTCAACAGCGGTGGTTGGTACTAGACTACAACATCACGAAAGTACTGCAACTACCCAGATGTGCTATCAATAGACCCCCCCCCCCCNGTGCTATCAATAGACTCCCCCCCCCCCGCAAGCAGCAACAGTGCTCAACAGCGGTGGTTGCTATTGGACTACGACATCGCGAAAATACTGCAAGTACCGAGTAAAATGGATGTGCTCTTAAACAGTTTAGGACCATCAGAGATGGTTGGTAGAGTGGGGCGCCTACTACTACTGCTACTACTACTGCGACTGCGACTACTATTACTACTACTACTACTACTCCTACGACGACTGCTACTAGCACTGCTGCCACTACCACCAGGACGACTGCTTCCCTCCTTGCACCTGCCCTCCCATTATTCCCACCACCTCGATCCCTATGCCGGAACCGGCACAGTATTCCTGTTACTCAGCAGCGGGGTGGGGGGAGGACAAGACCTCACATTACTAAAACGCAGTGTTACCTTCAGGCAGAGGTCGAAACCCAAACCTGCTCCACCTGCTGCCCAGATTCCGGCTCTTCGCCCAAAACTTCACCAACCGCCCCAGCCGCGCGACACGGTCGTCCAGGCTCGCATAGGCCTTAAGCAGCTTCGAGTTGTAGAGGGGCAGCAGGTTGTTGAAGGTGATGTCCTCGGTCACTCTGCAGCGCAGGGCCGCATGAAAAGGTACTGTGGACGTGTTTGCAGAAGAATCTCGATGGCCACCCCTTCTTTGCTCGTGCACTTCAGCACTGGAACACGTGCTTCTGTCACCATCTCCTTCACCTCCAAGCCCCACTCCTGGCTTGAGCGGGCTCCCTCTTCCCAGATCCTTTATTTTCTGGCGCAAATTCAGATTCTGATGAAGTGCTTTACCTACGGCGTGGCCGGGCTAGCCGAATCCGAAGCTGATGCATGCTCCGGCCAAGTGTGCAAGACTTTAATGTCACAAGCTGAAATTAAAGGCAGGTGCCGTAACCAGATGCAATCGAATTTACTCATGGCTCGATCTGAGGTGTGACTTCAACAGGAGCACCCCTCTTCGTGCCTTCACGGCCTTCTGACCCATCTCTATGATCTTGTAACTAGGCGAGCTGGGGAGAATATTATCGATGATGAAGCCGGAACGGGTTCACTGTCAGTCTCCCTCCCTCTGATATGCAAGGCCCGGTACCCACTATCCAAGGTAGCGCCTCGTTGGCCACCAAAGCCTCTCCCATCATTCGGACAGCCACGGCAGCACTCTCCTTCTGCAAGCGCCTCAATTGGGGAAATTCAAACTCTGATTTTAGTCTCCGGGCATCTGAGCGTCAGCGGAAGAGCCTGGCCAATGCCATTCCCTGCAAAGGCGGGGCTGCTGCTTTCAGGGCTGGCGACGAGGCAGGTGACCTGAGCGACACAGCCACGAACTGAGGAATCTGTTTAACCTTTCAGTAGCTTGGGAGTGCACGGGAGCCCATTTCTCTGCGATAGCCGCTCCATGTCCTCCTTGCTGAAGACGATCACTGCATCGATATCACTCAGTCGAGTTTCGAAGCCGTTCACTGCGCTTCCGAAGTAGTCCTTCCACAAGGCACCGCAGACACAGGACGGCCTGCGGCTTTCGATCTGCTTGCAGAATAGGCTCACACCGTGCACCAGGAAAAAGGTTCTGCACCACTGCTTCGAGCATTTCCCTGACAAGGGCAGACTCAGAACAGCAGCCCAATGCCCCGGTGTGCTCCTTCCGCAGAAAAGGACAAAGCAAACTGCCTGGTTCGTGTCATCTTTGCTTCTGCTTCTGCATTTGGCTTCAGAGCCATCGCCAGCTCATTCAGCCAGTCCTCCTCAGGAAAAGAAAGTCCAGAACGCGATGGAAAACCACACAGCAATGACAGCAAGTCCAAGCAACTCCCGCGTTGTCAAGTAAGTGTGGCTTCTGTAGCCCACTCGCTGCACCCTTCTGCCAGCCGACGCTCACCAAGGCAGCCTCGATGCGCACCTGGGACGAATTGAGCCAGAAGGAGGATGACTGGGACGGTTCTTGGGTGTAATCAAAGTCGGTTCTAAATGGACCCAGTCACCGAAGTGCAAGGCGGCAGCCTTTTTTTGAGCAGGATTCGTTCCAGAGCTGCGGTCGCATCCTTGCGGATCCTCTTGTGCCGTGCAGCACAGAACAAGATGAATCCTGACGGCGGCATGGCGAGCAATGCAACGGATCCGAGGAACTAATTAAACAAGCAATATCTTTCCGCCAGTAGCTGCAGAAGCAGACAGGAAGACTCAAACATAAAGAGACTAAACGCCAGCGCCCTCGTTCGTCCTTCGATGACCCTCAAAGCTGCCAATCCCGGGTCTTGCCCCTCTGCGCTGGGAAGCCGGTGTTGCATCTCAGAGATGCGTTTCAACACCTCAACCACCTAAGCGACTCGATCTTGCAACTCAAACGAATGTCTGATCAACTCCTGAGCTTGTCCAAAGGCCCGGGCCAGCAAGCCAGCACCGATCGTGAACCAAGCCTCCAAACAAACTAGCTTGAAGGGGGAATTGTTGCCATCAGTCGGGTCAGGGGTCCCTCTCTTCGTCCTATGCACAACGGCAGTATTTCAAAACAGGCTTCAGAGCCCCTGCAAAGAGTGGCCAATAAGACAAGCACAGCTTTCTCAGACCGTGCCGAGAAGCCCGAAGCTGCCAAACGACGAGGCTTAGCTCGCAAATGAGCGCAGCCAAACCGTAGGACCTTCTCAACCAAAACTGCTTCAAGACCCGAATCTCAACTTAGGAGTTTTGGGCTCTGCTCAATTCGAAATGTGCAACCTGATGCTGCTGATTAGCAATATGGACGCTTCTCGTATTCCCGTTCGCGCATCCCCAAAAGGCGCCCTGGTCAGTCACACAACGTCCGTGCTAGTGGTCTGCGAAGGCTGGGACTTTACGAAAGTAGCGTAAACAGATTAAACATTTTTTACACCCATGACTATGTTGGTGTCGAGGCCTGGTGCAGAATCCACACATAGGTGTATTTGTGGTTCCACAGGACGTCTTCCTCCTCTGACGCTGCTCTGCTCTTTGGTAGCACAATCAATTGGTTACTCTATGTCTATGTTTAAAAGGTTTTATCGTGTAGTGATACTCGACCAACCTGGTGCCTTCCATGAACTTTGTCAATGGGTTTGCAACCATATCATCTGTATCAATCCATCGGACTTCGTCCGTACGCTCTTTGGGACGGACGGTCGATTCCCACGGGACACGATCTGTACACTGAGTCACTTGTCCTCATGCTTTGTCACCTTCGGGTTTCGGAGCCTGTCTCTTAACGGCTTAACGAACGGCAATCTGTAAAGCCGTAAGCCACACTTGCCTCATGAAAGCTGCGGAGCTAGCAGCTAGACTTAGAGTGTAAGCTTCTGCCTGCAAAATAGACATACCAAGTCTTGAGCCCTTTTCGAAGCAAAACTGATGAGGTGTATACAAACTTCATCTGGCATCAAGCTAGGTGTGCCCAGGCAATTTATTTAGCCTTGCGCGGTCTCCCCTAGGCAGCTCCAGGGAGTCTTCGTCATTCACCTTCATCACTTTTTGATCATTAGCTTGGCTTGACTTGCATCTGGGATAACACATGAGACAAGATTGTCCACTGCAAAACCCCGGACTTGTAGACGTATCCTCTGCGCGGTGTCGATAAGCACAGCCGATGGTTTTGTCTGCTTCACAGAAGTCAGCAACTGTACCTCCACTGTCTGGTTTGCACTGTTGCGAGACCCAGGAACGAACTCCTGCAGATCTCTGAAGCTGAGTCTTATCTTTCTATCATGGGCTGCACAAACGGGTATCCTAGCCAGTATGGCTTCGCAAGGAAGTCCACCTTTCCGTTGCGTATGGCTGAAACGAGTCTTGTCAGTGTCAGATCACGTCAGAGGTACTTTTTCGTGGCCTTTTGCTATCAGCTCACAATATTGATGCTCGGTGAATTCCATTGCGACATTCAGCTGTTTCCATTTCTCCCAGCTTCTGGTCCGGTGAACACTTTTCGCAGGTGAACATTTTCCCTTGCACAGCTTTGATCTTGTTAGTGTAGCTGCGTGTTTCTTTAACCATTTCACTGCATCCGGTGTCTCCACTCTGATAACCGAAAACGCTCTGAAGTCGTTGTAATCATTCGTGCCGTAGTTCTGCACCCGGCCAAGCTGTCCGAGCAGAGATTGCTTGACTTGGCAGAGTGTCTCGTCTTGCCCGTGATTCGTCACGAGTAGGCCCCACCATTCTGCGAACCCTTCTCTGCCCAGGTATGTTACTTCGAGCAATTGAAGGTTGAGGCAGTCTTCTTTGTCCTCGTGATCGCCCTTATCATCGGCATCACTGTCGTGTGCTCTTTGAGTCTTAATATTCACACGGTAGAGTACATTGTGGAGCACCTTTGCTCAGGACCGGATAATTGCGAGCCAGCTCGGGGTACCGCCTGTTGCAATGGAAAAGTCCTCGACGGCGCATCTCGCTCGCCTTGAAATGCCTTCGTGGATGTAAGCCTCTTTAGCAGTGCAACGGAAAAATGTATGCTTCGTCCAGATGCCATGGAAGGATCCATCGCGCCGCTGAGTACGCCGACTTGCCTTAATTCGTTTTCATCTAGATCGGCCACGCCGCTACGCTGGCGTCCCAAAACCCATTGTGACGTGGAGAATATTTTGTGACATTTTGCGCAACATCCAGTCATAGATGCATTAACCTGCTGTTTGCCACTCAGATTATGCATCCTGCAAATGCGTTTGTACGCACGTTTGATGATGCTTGCATTGCGTTTACATCTTCTTATGTGTTCTGGGCTTTCAAGCCCAGCTTAGCGCAAAACAACACCATGGCGTTCACATATTCTTATGTGTTCTGGGCTTTCAAGCCCAGCTTAGCGCAAAACAGCACCATGTTGCGACAATCCTGCTGCGAAACCGACAATCCCTGTTGTGCAATGCCCGATCTGCAGAAAACTTTCGGGCCGTCCTGCACCATGTCATTGAATTGTGTTAAAGCATTCGGCTCTCGAAGGCTGGCCTTGAACTTCAAACATATCGATAGAGACTTTCCTTGCCAAAACATAGGAACACGGTGCTGAAACAGGATGCGTCCTAGGGGTTTCTTGCGACCAACGCAAGTTGGGCAATGGAATGCCTCAGCCTCAGCAGCTCGGATCATGTCTGCAAGCGCTCCTGAGCCCCTTACGGTCTACAAGAAAACCGTTTCGGGTTTGTACGACATCAAGTTTGTGAAGTCACCTACTAACGATCCTCGTTCTTCTTGAGATCTTAGCCCTCTCGCCTTCGCTCAGATATTCATCAAGATCCTGTGTCCTGGGATACATCCTCTGCTTGTCCACTTTCACCTATCCGAGGTAGCCTGTTCAATGGCTTGGGATATCAATGCGAAAAGCTGCCTGGAGTTCTTGAACTTGAAAACTGCTCCCGCAATACAGTGATCATCAAGGCCCCGATTCCTCATGTTCATAACAGTATCTAGGCTAATCGGAGAGTAGTAAGCACTTTGGTCCTTTGGTCCTGACTAGCTCAATCGTGCCTGTTCCTTGAGTGCGCAAGTGCCCTGTGCAACAGGTCACCTGCAAACTTTCTACATATCTCTTCCCGCCTTCGGGAAGCCTATCTCCCGAACAAGAGCTTGCATCATTTTGCTCGCACAAAGGCTGTGCTAACCAGTTTGCACTGGCTGCGCAAAGCGTTGAAACTTCTGTACACTGAACGGAACAGTTGGATCGTTTGGACCTGTTGAGAAACTTTGTGTCCAGCCTGGGCAAGTCTGGTCCGGGATGCGGCCGTAAGATCTGCTCCGGTGAACCCGTTCTACTGGTCGATCGATCAGGTAAACCTTCTTGGGGTCACCACCCTCTTTGATCCCCTGCGCTCAGCCCACCTAAACTGTGAGACTGCTGCTCGTAAAACGAACGTTCTTTGGATAGAACTCGGATGTGCGTAAAACGTTACATCATTCGCTTCCGATGCACTGAGCCTGAGTAGTCAGTGCTGGTTCAAAAGCATGTGGGGCAACCCCGATACACGGTGTCGCCAATCTCGACACAAGTGCCAGGCCGCACCCAAAGCCTGAGATCGCCTGATGAATGATTTTCGGTACCAAGACACCGGGAGCTGTACATAGTCGGCATTGTGCCGTACCCGTGCAACGGGCCTCCCTGGAATTACACATTATGGATCTGTTCTTCGAAATCCTGCAGTCAAACATAAGATCGAGGCACTGTGAAGCAGATTCGGGTCGATGTCCAGGTCCAGAAGATCCTGGCGGCTCTGGTTGTGCTTGAGGTCGGCGCGTTCTTTGCGCAGGGCTGACTCCCTGCAGCCTCTCCTTTCCTGCGCTTTCTTCC
Organism: Symbiodinium sp. clade A Y106; assembly: GCA_003297005.1. Lineage (NCBI taxonomy): Eukaryota > Dinophyceae > Suessiales > Symbiodiniaceae > Symbiodinium > Symbiodinium sp. clade A. The sequence goes on along the minus strand of BGNK01001485.1, from coordinate 110,355 downwards.
GGTCGTATGTTTGCTTTTGCCATGGCCGTTTGCATAGGAGATGCGCCCAAGTTGACGATGTCGCTCAAGCCGTAGGCATCATCAAGATCAACATCCTCGAAAAAGAAGAGGTCGCCGAGAGATGCGAGACATCGGCCGCAGATGAGGGCGGTACAGCTTCGCAAGCACTTATGCCCTTCAGTTGGCCGGAAAAACAGAGAGCCGACTGCGTGCTACTCAACGGATTAAGCAAGAACGTGCGCGCATGAGGGCAAATTAACTCATGACGCAAGATTGTTTAGCCTAGGTCGACATATGTACTGTTTGGGGCCTTCCTTCCCTGGCATAATCTCTTTCGAGATACTCAACTTTGCCGCCAGGCGTTCAGAGGCAGGGGAAGGAAGAGATGCAAAACAATCTTGGGAACCAGTGTGAACCCGCTGAGCCCCAGGCCCATAGCGCTTCAAGGTAGTCCCTAGCTCGTGCAGTTTGAGTCTCATCTGGTCCCGGTCATCCCACGGGTTCTCCCAAATCGGTCCTTGGTATCCAAAAAACTATCATAAATCAGTGTTCGATGACCCAGAAGAAGCTTCCTTTTGGCTAGGCGGGTTGCCACGTGAATGGTTGCCATCCGCAGCCACCTTGGCTACACAACCAGGTCATGTTCGTGCCAGAAGCACCTTCGCAGGGCGCCCGGCTGCCTCGATCTGGATTTTCGCATTCTCGGAAAGGGCTTCCAGCAAGGTGTTCACGAAGGCATGTTCACTGCGTGCCTGCTGACTCAGCGGGGAAGTCAAACTCAAACGATCCGAATAGGCCTGCTGTGGGCGATGTATCTGTCGCATTGTCAGCGCGGGTTGAACTCACTTGGCTACTTCTGACTGGGCTGCTGTGTGGCTTCGGCTTCTCCGAATCTAACATCTAAACAATTTTGCGATGCATGTCTGCAGATCGCATGGTACACCTGTGCTGTCTCTTTGTGTGTGTATGTGTGTGTGTGGGGGCTGGAGCTGATGGGGAATGCCTTGCCTGTTTGCCAATGCCTATCGTGACCTGTAGGCAAAGACTGCTGCCGGACGGGCGATGCGACGATGGCTTGGGACATGCAAGATCATCGTCAATCATGATCGGACAAAAGCATCGGACCCTTTGAGGTTCTCTTGTAAATCCATACAGCCTGGCGCAGCCTCTGGGTAGTTGCGACTCTTGACCGGGCCGCAATTCGGTGACACGTCGGAGAAAACAGCCCAATTTAGGCGTGGCTTTCCACATACTCACGAGCCTTGGACCGCACTTGCTCCTGACCTAAGGGCATGTTCAGATTCAATCGAAGACGAGCCATGAGCTCTTCAGCATGCTAAGGTGACAGACAATTGAAGTGCAGGGAGATGTACGGGTTCAGAGCTGTGCGGAAGAAAAGCCCCACTGTCCGGCAGCATAAGGAGGTAGGGAGCTGTTTGTCTTAATTCCGCCCTTGAACACTGTCTGTAAGGAAGCCTTGAACGGAAGAGTTCTCGGGGCCTACAGTTGCATGCAAGCGGACTCATGTCAACTACACCTGCATTTTCAAATCGTAGGATAAAGCGGGGACATCATGTTCTGAGATTCCGTGAGTCTGCGAAGCTCGCGGGCATGCCGGTCTCGCTGCGCATGTCTCCCAAGTTCATGGCAGGTCCTGGCCATTAGGTAGTGGCACCTCCTCTGCCGACTCTGGCACTCAGAACCACAGGCTAAGGAGAGGCGCTCCAGAACAGCTTGGAAGACCGAGGACCTTTGTGACCGTGAGCTCCCAAGCCTGGAGCTGAGTTCCAGCAAACACTCGGCCTCCAACTCGGCGACCCTGGCTCTCGCATCTTCGACAACGTGGCTGGTGCTTTCTTCCGTGAGTTGCAGGGCGCCCAGGACGTCCCCCAGCTCGAGCTTCAGCTTTGCCAATCGGAGCAATGCTTCGCCGTGGAAGAGGCGGAGCCGTGCAGCTTCCGCCAGCGACATGCACCGGACACAGGATGCCACGGCTTGCACGGGATTGGTCTCTTCACTAAGTTGAGCTAAAGTCAGGAGGCTCTCACAAAGCTCCAAGGAAGAGGCCTTTCCTTGGGACCCCTCCCAAGGCTCCCGTGCAGACTGATTGGCTGCCAGAGGATTGCCAGAGTGTAGCCGGCACTGATTGCTGAACTTCTGAAAGCGGAGCTTGGCCTCCGAGTTGGCTTCCGAGTCCACACCGGCGGTTTGGAAGAGCAGCGCCGGAAAGGCTTCCGTGAGTCCCTTTTGCAGAAGGCGCTTGCCGATCTTTGGGCCAATCGCATGTACCCAGAGCTGGCGATTCGAACCCGAAAGCCGCTTAGACAGCGCCTGCAGGGCCTGCATCGCATCCGTCTCTTCTGTGTCTGCCAACTGACAACAAGCCAATGCTTGATCATCAGCACCAAGCCGGTCTTTGTAGATGTCAAGCACCATTTGGCAAGATGATGCCGAAGAGCTAAGACCGAATCTTTGTGAAACACCTGCCTGGCACAGGAGGACTTTCGGACGCAGCAGCTCCAAGGTCCCTGCTTGAGTTGAGAGGACGGATGCCAAGCTGACGTGCGCCAGAACTTCGCGCCCCGGTGTGGAAAGAGCAGCCAACACCCCAAAGCCACTACCCCGTGCACCAGACCTTCCTACAAAGGCCCAAGCCCGCGACGGCAAAGACCCCAAAGGAGCCCCATTAAGCAAAGCGGGGCCTATGCTTTCACCTTGACTTGGGGCCTCTGTCACTGGTCTGGCTAGGCTCGGCTGCAGTGCCAGGAGCCGTGCCAACGCCAATGAGCTCAGGCTTTCAAGCAGAGGGAGTCCCAAAGCTTCTGAACGGTGCAGGCATCGGCGAAGGAGTGCTGCTGCCATGCTCGGCTTCTTGGAAAGGACAGAGGCATGGCTCAGCAAATACATCCCTGCACAAAGACAGTTTGAGTCAGAGCTCTCCTGTGCCGCCCGGATGCTGTCCTCCAAGGCTTGCAAAGCATCCTCCACGTTTCGCATCTCGAGGCTCAGGTTGGCCAAGCCCAAGACGGCATGCTGAATTTGGCCGCTCGCCTGGCTCTCCTCTGAAGATCGCTGGTCGTGGAAGCATCGCAGCAAGAAGGCAGCCGAGTCTGCAAACTTGCCTCGAACGCTGCTCATGTACTCTGAAATTGTCTGCTGCGCGGTGGCGGTTGCAGTGGTTGCAGCTGAGGCTGTCTCACGACGGTCGGCCATGAACGGCAGCTTGAGGCTGGCGGAGATTCCTTCACTGCCGCCTCGAAAACTTTCTACAGCATCGTACAGCTTGATAACCTCTTCGAAGCTTGACTGTTTGAAACCCAAGACGAAGCGCCTCGCCAACTGGCCGAAAGCTCCACTGGAGTGCATCACGGAAGCAGACACGAGCTCTCGGCATATCATGGACTCCAGGTTTCGAAACAACTCAAACAAGGCATCTGGAGAAGTCAATGTGTGCAACCCCGCTATGAGCATCTGCCACACTTCCATTCTGTCCTTGCTTGCGCAGAGCTCCCGCTGCAAATCTGAGAGTGTTTTCAGGTTGTCCGGCGCCTGTTTCACTTCGTCTATCAAGACTTCGAGGACGACCGGCTCTCCTCCTCCGGTTTGGTCCTCTGCGAACCGGAGGAGCAGGAAACTCACACCAACCTCATATGCACTCAACTTCGACCACGGCCCATCGAGTCCCAGCCAACCCGCCACCATTTGCAATGCCACCGCTCCTTACAGGGATTGGAGCACATGAAACTGCAGCAAAAACAACTTCGAGCCGGGCGACTTTGAGAGAACACCGAAGGTGGAGAGCTTCTGACGCCTCCACAGCCGCCTTGCGTCTTGAAGCCCAGCTTCAACAGAACCGCGCCCAAGGCAAGAGGACCTATACAGTAATTTACACATGTTTGCAGGCCTGTCAGCTGAGCAACATGGCCCCATCCGATGGTGCTAAGCTGACACTATGCAACTGCCTGCCAACTGCTCATGATGTTGCTGCATACAGCCGTCGGTGAGGGCTTACAAAACCTTGCGTTTGCGATCGTGGGATTTCAGCTTGCCCGCGGTCGTCGTATACTTTAGTCACTCATTTTGGTCTTCGCTTTGTTTTGTTCGTCTTCCTTTCGGGGCCGTTGTCTGGCTGCAGAGGCTGCAATTGAGCCTAAATCAGCAGCAAGAATACGGTAGAAGCCTCAGAAGCTGCCCAGTGCTCTGCAAAGTTACTAAGTGCTGGGCTCTCAGCATCGCCCCATCGAGATTCGAAGCCCAGCCATCGCTTGAAGAAGAATCGCATCTTCGTAGCTTTGAGCCTCTCGACTCAAGACGGTGGGGTGTCTGGCAAGGCATGCCAAAGCGAGCTGTGTGCCCAATGCGGCTGAGAAGCGACATGGAACAACAGCGGCGAAACAATGCACGAATCTCATCATGATCAGCTTCGGGAGCTTTGGGAGGAGTGAAAGCTTTGATGTGGGCATCCTCACGGCGGTTGCCAGCTTGCATCCCAAAGCCCTCAAAACCCTGGCACCGTAAGAGCAGGTGCTGCTGGCAAAGCTCCAGGTACACGGACCACAAGTCTGTGCGCTTTGGATAAGTGTCCATAAGACCTCAAGGTCGGTCAGATTCTGGAATTCGTCCCGGCTGTCTTTGAGTACTAGTGACTAGTGCCAGTCGCCTTCGAAGATGCTGCGGCCGCGGTCCGGCGAGCCGGTCCTGACCGCAGCCGAACCGGTCCGGTCACCGAAGGACTGGACCGGAGACGACTTCGTGCGTCAAAGTGGCTGGTACTCAAGCAAAGCAGCTTTGGAGACTACGAGAGGGTGCTTCCGCTTCTCCAATGCAGCTAAGCTCTTCGGTAGCACCTTCCGGGCTCCCTCCGCGTCCCCCTGCCTCGGGTCATCAAACCGCTGAAGCATCCATAGCATGGCTTCTCAACCGTTTAGCACGGATGTGCAGGCAAGTGTCTGATAGAGAAAAGTAAGGAAAGCAATCCAAACCTTCTTGGAATTGGCGAACTTGCGTGAGCAGGCTTCATATGCTTTCAGCGCCAGCTGTGGCTTTTTGTTGCGCTCGTGGATCCTTGCCAGCTGCAAGTAAACCTGCAAACCAACCGGGATTTGGGCTGATGGCAATTGCGAAATGGGCCACTCAGGCGAGGTCGTCCGAACAACGTATGCACTTTCGCCTACGGTAGAACACTTAGTTGTGACTTTTTCTCTTAGATGTAACTTTCCAGCTTTTCCAACAAAATGACTGAGTTGTAACTTTTTCGGCTCCCAAAACACAAACCTCTGAAGATGGTTGCAAAACAGGCATCTTCGTTATAGCACTTTTTTGTGTCTTTGGCACTAAGCCACTAACTTTTTCAGCTGCATTTAGCACCAAACCACAATTTTGTGCTGTATTACAAAACCAGAACCGTCACACAAGGTTCATTTGGGGATTTCGTGTTGGGTAAAAGGTTCTCGCTGGATTCACTCCTTAAGGTTTTCGTCTTGGGTAAAATGGTTCTTGTTGGATTCACTCCTTAGAGCTTTCGTCTTTTCCAAATGTTCCTGCTGGATCTGCTCCTTAGGGTTTTCGCGTTGGGTAAAAGGTTCCGACTGGATTCACTCCTTAAGGTCTTCGCAGTGGTAAAAGGTTCTCGCTTGATTCACTCCTTAGGGTTTTTTCCTCGGTAAAAGTTTCCTGCGGGATTCACTCGTTAGGGTTTTCGTTTTGGGAAAAAGGTTCTCGCCGGATTCACTCCTTTGAGTTGCCGTTTTCGCTGAAAGGTTCCTGCTGGATTCACTCCTTTAAGCCTCACCTAGATATGTGATTGTATGTGAGCAAAGCGCATTGATGTAAGGCTGTCGAGCGGCTTGAGGTAGGGCCTGCCGAGTGGGGAAGTTGAACGAACAGCCACCTCGAAGCAAGAGAGGCGTGCGCATGGTTGCGTGAATGAGCTCGTTCCCTCCTCTTACGGCAAAGCCAGATTGCGGGGTTGATTGGGGGCAGGTGGGGGTAGGTGGGGTGGGTGGGGCAGGTGGGGTAGTCGGGGTAGGTGGGGTAGGCGGGGTAGGTGGGGTAGGTGGGGTGGGTAGGAAAAAGTTACGTCTAAGAGAACACAAAATTATATACATCTAGGAGACTTTTGGTTTACAACTTTGCCTGCTACCTTCGTACGTTTGCGTTTTGAGACTGACCTCCGCTGCAAACCCTCACCTATATACTCGTAAACTAGTCTATTTTCTGAAAGCTCCGGGCTCGGGATCCGTAATCAATTTGGACTATGAATTTTTGTGCTCCTTTATTTGAAATCTTTTTGTTCTCCACTGTGTGGGGTTGCTTCGGGAGGGACATGGTTCCCGGGGCAGGGTAATAAGGGTCGAGACGCAGTAGTACTGGCCGTCGCAGTATGCGTAGCCCTAGTAGCAGTATATGATGACGGCAAACAATAACAGTAACCGTAACAGTAAACGCAAAACATACTAATGCCGTGATTGTAATAGCAAAAGAAATCATAATTTTGCCTCCTGCTTGGCTGAGTTCGCGATGCAGGGCAGTAGGTACAATTTACGGTGAATTAGTTAACCATCATCACGACAGTCAATCGTCAAAGCTCCCTCCAGGAGTTGATGCCACATTCGACATCAAAACTTTACATCGGATCATCCCAGTCATGGACCCCAAGTATGCAGCAAAATGCCGACTTCTCATTACAAATTATTTGCAACATTTACTAATTTATTGCACGCTTTCATTCCGAATTCCGAATTCTACAGACCCAATTCAGTTCAGGGAATGTCAGCCTGGATTGACTATATGTAAGCTGAGAATAGGCCAAGACAACACGCCCACAAACAGTCAATCCAAGCTTGACTGCCAAGAATGCAGGCACAGGGAAGATTGCGGTCCAAAGGCGTCACAGACACCCATCATAAATGCTCCATCGAAGTCTCAAAACATAATGGAACTAGTAGTCGCAATCGTGAAAACGTTAAGCAACAGTCTAGATCTGTTACAGTCAGAGCTTTAAGTAGTACAGTAACCATGGCAATCGTGATAGTATTTGTCATCGTAAGGTTCATACAAGTAGTAGTAGTAGTAGGAGTAGTAGTAGTAGTAGTAGTAGTAGTAGTAGTAGGCGCCAGCCTGCTCCTGTGACCCCCCCCCTCTTTTTTCTCTTGTCGCATGCCACAGCCGTTTCGGAGCATCTTTCTCTGCGCTTGTGGACACTGCTCCGTTGCAGGGCTTGTTCCTATTACTTGAAGTTTTTCGGTTAGATAGGGTTTGCCTGCTAGGCAGGGTTTTTCTTTAGGATAGGGTTTTCCTGTTAGATAAGGTTGTCCAATTAGATAGGCTTTTCCTCTGACTCAATGGTGAAAGGTGTTCTCTTTTAAAATGGCTTGGCTTGGTTGGCTTGACTTGGTTTTGATTAACCAGCCCAGCCTCAGGTGCAGTAGCAACAGCAGTAGTCGTAGTCCGCCGCCTGCTCCTCTACAGTCGCAGTAGTACTCCACTGCCAGCACCTCTACAGTAGCAGTAGTACTCCACTGCCTGCTCCTCGAAAGTAGTAGTAGTCGCCCGCCTGCCCCTGTAAAGTAGCAGACGTCGTCGGCCTGCTTCTGTAAAATAGTAGCAATCCTCAGCGTCTTGGTGCTGTAGAGCCACTTAAGGGGGTCACAGGAGCATGCTGGCGGCTAGTAGTCGTAGTAGTACGTAGTAGTACGTAGTAGGACGTAGTAGTAGTAGTAGTAGCAGCAGCAGCAGCAGCAGCAATCGTCAGAATCATCGTAACAATAAGTAAACAATACAGGTAATAATAATCATCATAAATATAAGTGTAACTGTGACAGCAACAGCAACAGTAAACGCAATGGCAATGGATCCATTTCAGCAGAACTCCATTAAATTCCACAACTCAGTTTGCTGAAAGGTCGAGAAAGGATTTGTGTAGGCAGGGCAGTCTACCTAATCATGCGGATCCTTTTTGATACAAGGCGCAACCCTTGAAAAACGGCTACCGATCTTTAACTTATAGCCTTGTCACCTAAATCTAGGCACACACAGCCCCTCCTTTGGCGATCCTGACTCGTCACATAGTTCCTCACATATTTTGAATACGCCCCAACATTTCTTAAACCTGCCCCCTCCTTTGGCGAGCCCTAATACGGCACATATCTTATCCAAGTATCTTAAATGCGGCCCCTGCTTTGGCGATCCCGATTCATCACAGATCCTAAGAAGCACGCCCCTATCATAAAATCGCTCCCTCGATTCATCACATATAGTACATCACATACATTTTCAAAAGCGCCCTCTCATCAGGGACGGTGGATGTGACAACCCGCGCCCTCATTGGCCGATCCCGGTTGATCACATTTCGTAAACCCACCCCCTCATTAGCCGATCTCGGTTGATCACATTTCGCAAACTCGCGCCCTCCTCTGGCGATCCCGATTCATCGCGTATCTTTCTTAAACATGCCACTCGAGCCTCCACAGCTTGTTGTTTGCCACTTCCCTCTGCCGTCTCTTGTCGCTGGTCATGATGTCCAGAACCATCTCCTCGTCATTTCCACCACCAAGGTCCTCAGGGGCTTATACATCGCGTCCGAATACAGCTTGCGAAGGCGAGTAGCCGTGTCGCCCGCAAGGGGGTGTTCTTGGTCTGGGCCTCATCGACGGAGGCCACAGGATGGTTGGGTCCTGCCATCATTAGCCTGCCTGACGACGACCTGGTTGAAGTCGAACCTTGTCGGGAGAGCGGTGGGCCTCGATGCTGACGTCCCTGGCAATGTTGACAGATTCACATCTCAGCGATGTGGCGGCGGATAGCAGGCATTCTCTGCTCCGGCGAGGCACAAGAAGATCATGAACTGCCGTACCGAAATTTTGGTGTAGCCTTGCTTGCAAGCGTGGCCTTGATGTATATGAGGGGTGACCGTGGAGTGCGCTGGCCCCCTGCATATAACCTCCTCCTCCGTGTCTTTGCCTCGGTTCCTGTCGCTCTCCGGTTGCGTTGTAGATGTGGTGGGACTCTCGCCGCATCCTCCTTCGTCGTGGCCTCGGCGCCAAGAAATAGGCCTCAAGTTTGGGGCTTCTCCACGACATGTCGTGGGCTCAGCTTCACACACCTTCCAGCTTCGGTAAGCTGCACCTCGATGATTTGCTTGCAGGCCGGGGCTGTGTCCTCTGTAATATCAAACGGATGTATCCACAGCACCCTAAATTTCGCCTCACTGATGTGACTGATGCGGCAACATACTTGATGAACGCCGTGCTCGCCGCCGAAATCGTGCTCCAACGGCTCCGATACAAGAGCAGGCTGCCAAGGACAGCGATTCCCTCGCGAAGGATGCTGAAGATCGGCGAATTTTCCGTTGAGGCCTGTCGCGAACTCGCGGCAAAACTGTGCTTGTGGCCTGTGGAGGACCGCATGCAAACGCAGAGTGATGAATGGGATTGGGAGAGCAGTTGCATGCGCAACACCTACAACTTGCAAGAAGCGCTACTTCAACAAGTTCCTACGTGCACGCGGAGCCAAGGGGAATAAGCATTGGACTGATCATCCAACCGGGGGCGCGCCGTGACGCCCACAAAATTGACCTCAACCAGACGATCGCACGAGGACCAATCAGCGGAGACGGCTGGAAGGAAAGTTTCGCCTTCGACCCCCGCAGACGACTTTTTGTCGAAACTGGACGGCGTCAGCGTCAGCACTACTGCGTACATGGTCCGAGGCGTTGATGCACTTAGCACTGAGGAACGAGTACTGGGTGTCCTGTCTTGGACAACAAACCGAGAGAACAGAGCAGCCCGTGAGCAGATGGTTTTCGCGGACCCGTTTCTTGGATGAGATTCGGAAACCAAGGGCTGTTTTCTTGATGAGAGCCATTGCTCTAGGGAAATTCAAAGGTGTTTGCCACTGAGCAATGAGTTCATGCTCAGCGACCCAGGCCAACTGGTAGTTCTCATACGACCGCAGTGGCACCAAAGCGAATTGAAAAAGGTTATCATGAGATGCCCAATACCTCAATGATAATTCGGCATCCACGAACTCAGTCTTTTTGAGTCTTCTGTGCACTGCCATACGATTCAAATGGCGTTTGGCTGCACCGACAGCAGTGCTTCCCACATACAGCAACGACGATGGTTGATGGACGGCTGAAATCGAAATCAACTTGAAAAATACAGTAAACTGTGTTCGGTATCTCAAACCATGAGTAGTGCAATACATCAGGATGCACCCCGAACTCTTGGAGCTTATGAAGGATTCTGGGGAGATGACCATCCACTTTAAAAGATGATCCGGGTGCTAGCACATCAAGGCTCATCAAGGTGTGCACCCAGATCAGTGGGATCTTCGGTATCCCATTTCCATGCTCCAGCATGAAAGCTGCTGCACTTCCCAGAATACACACTGCCGATGCAAGTCTCTTACGAACTGCAATGGGCTGAGTGCGTACACGCTTGGCTTCAGTCGCTAGTCAAGCGGCTTGGTACTGACAAGCTCCGATAAAAGTGGACAGGTTTGTAAAGGACATCCTGTCGGCATGCTTCTTCTGCAGACCATACCTCACAGCCGTTTCGGCGAGGTCTTGCATGGCGACTTCAGATGCCTGTAAGACAGAGCATACATCAGCCACGTGTTTCTTAAAAACGTTGGCTTTGCCACGAAACTGGCCCTGATGCTTCTTGAGCCACTTGTCCACTGCTTCTTTAGTGAGCGAGCTGGGAACTGAGCTTGGCTGAGCAGCTAGTTCCTTCTCCAAAATTTGTTCAGCAGGAGATTTGGTCCATGTGGTTGGCAGCGACGGTCCGTTGGAGCTCGGGCTGCCTTGGGCTGCTCTCGGTTTCTTCTCCGGAGTTGAAGCAATTCCAGCTTCCTGCAGCTTCCTCTTGGCTTTTGCCAGCTCTGCACTTTCAGGGCTCTGGGCGCTCGACACAGCAGGTGCAGGGGCGTTGGACTTGATTGTTGAAACAATTTCTCCCAGCAGAGGTTGCATGAACCTTGCCGACTCTTCATGCTTGTCGGGAGGAGCCGGGCCATGCATATTGGCCGCCACTGCATCCAGATCGATACGATCCTGTCTGATGTGACGAAGCAGGTTCAAAGACCGCTTCCGAAATGGATTTCACAACCTTGCCAGCCAGTCCGCTTTTTGTGGACCAGGGTGTCGATTGTATGTTCCGAAAGAACTTCTTGTTCGATATGGAATTGCTATCAATGTCATAGCATTCCCAATCAGGAGTAGACGACGATGGGATTGAAACAGTTCCACCCGGCACCGACGATTGCGACGGTGGCGATGATCCCGAACGATTATTGGGTCCCCGTTGCCAGTCACGGTTGTTCCAAGCCGACGATGCGTTTTTATCCCAAAACGAACTTGCCCATGACGAACTGGACCAATCACGGTTCCACGACATGGTGCGGTACGGTGGTCAGAGCTGAAAACGTGGTCTGCGGATAGTAAAGGCGGTGGTTCCATCGGATCTGAAAAAGGCCAAGACCTGCAATGAAACCTGGCATCAAAAGCTGACATGAAGTCAGCAACGAATACAAAATCGCGACAGATTGCATCGAATAGAGCAGAGACTGAGATTTCAGTCGGACCTGGAAGAACTAAAACCAGGCGAGCAGACGTTACGTGCACTTCCAAGAACCAAGCAGGCCCGATGGTAGGTAAACTTCCAAGACGACGGTAGGTAAACTTCCAAAAACCCTGGCCACAACGGTAGGTATACTTCCAAGATCGAGACAGGCGAAACACACTTCCAAGAACCAGGTGGCCACAACGATACGTAAAGCTTCAAAGACGGCAATAGGCACACTTCCAAGAACCATGACCACAACGGCAAGTACACCGCTAAAAGTTCTCCAAGACTTCTATTGTAACAACCAGGCGGCCGCGGCGGCGGGTAACATTTCCAAGACGACGGTAGTTTAACTTCCAGGAACAACGGTGGGCGCACTTCCAAGAGCCATGACCACCGCGGTAGGCACCCTGCCAAGAATCAACTTCCAAGACGACGGTAGGTACTTAGACTTCCAACCACCATGACTGCAACGGTAGGCACACCTCCAAAAGCCAGACGTTACGTAGACTTCCAAGAACCAGGCGACCACCACGACGATGATGTTCTTAGGTAAAACTTCACAGACAATAGTAGGTACACTTCCGAGAACCGTGCCTGCAACGGCAGGTGCAATACACCTCCAGATTTCTAAGAACCAGGCGGCCACGATGGTAGGTGAAATTCCCAAGACTACGGTATGTATACACTTCCAAGAACCGTGACCGGTAGTATGTACACTTCCAGGAATCACGCGACCAAACGCTGCATGCATAGAAAAATTCCAAGGCGACGGTACAGCAAGGTACACTTTCCAAGATCCAGATGCTACATAGACTTCCAAGAACTAAGCGGCACTACAGTAGGCAAGACTTCCAAGACGGCAGTGAGAACACTTTCCAAGGACCATGACCACAACCACTTCCTCGAACCTTGAAGCGATCACGACGGCAAGTAAGGGCGGGGACTGAGTTCGTTGCAACTCGATGTAGCACTTCATCTCTGTGTGGTGAAAGTCCTTGCGCGTCTTGCCTGGCTTCCCCCGCCCGTAACATATTCGGACGTTTCCGGATGCTTCCGTCTTCTTCCCGCCTCGAATCATACTTCATCATTTCCGGAAGCTTTCGTGTTTCATATTCGGACATTTCCGGATGTTGCCGTGTTCTTCCTGATTCGCTTCATATTCCATCATTTTTGGATATTGCTGTCTTTCCTGTTCGGGCATTTCCGGACTTCTACATCTTCTTCCCGGTTCGCTTCATATTCCACCATTTCCTGATGTTTCCAACTTCATGTTCGGACATTTCGCGATTTGCCCGTCTTCTTCCGGATTCGGTTTACTCGACTTCTTCTCGATTCGTTTCGTGTTCCTTCATTTCCGGATATTTCCGTCTTGTATATTCGGAATTCTCCGGATGTTTCTGTCTTCTTCCCGATTCGCTTCTTTTTCCATCATTTCCGGATGTTTCGTCGGCCTGACATTCTCGGATGTTCCTGTCTTGTTCTCGATTCGTTTCACGCTCCATCATTTTCGGATGTTCCGTCTTTCATGCTCGGACTTTCCTGGAGTAGTCCGTCTTCTTCCCGATTCGCTTGGTATTCTATCATGTCCGGATTTTTCCGTCTTCTTCCCGTCTTGGCCGGCCGCAAGGAGTTTGATCCAGGGCCCGTTTCTACAGAGACTGAGACCCAACAGTATGTGCTGTTGGGAACTACAATCTCTGGTCAATGAGTTATCGCCTGCCTCAAAACATGGTCTTCATTCACTCAAGCAGATACTTGCATGTTGCAGCGACAGCTCGTCTTGCCCCCGGCCCCCCCATACGAATGTGGCCACTTCATCATCGTGCATTTCCGAATAGTTCCGTCTTGCTTCCATTTCGCTTCAGAATCCATCATTTTCGGATATTCCATCACTTCCGGAACCATGTGCGGATCTTCCGTCTTTTGCGCTCTCGCAACTCGGACAAGCCAGACGAGGTCTCTGCGTTCGGGTAGGTTCCCTCATTTCCGGAAATTCCCATCATTCCATCATTTCCTGATATTCCATCACTTCCGGAACCATGTCCGGAATTTTCCGTCTTCTATGTTCCCACATTTCCAGAAATTTCCGTCATTCATATTTCATCATTATTTTATCATTAGGTATATACAGATGAGCAGGCATGTATACAGTATGACACACACACATATATATATATATAAATACAGAAATCAAAGGCACACACATACGTTTGTTCATATATATGTATACATACAAAAACTATGTGTTTTATGTTTGCATGTCCAGGAAAAGAATGCTCTACCCAAAAGAGAAAGCATGGGCTGGTCTACCCATCGTGGGAGGACCTTGTCAAAGCTTGGGCATTTCCGCGGCGACGGAAGACTGTCTGAGGACAGCCTCAAAACACTGTGATGCTCACAAAAAACCAACATTTCCAACCTCAAACTCATGAAACATTGTAATGCTCAAGAAATTCAAAAACTAACAAGAATTTGCTTCCGACCTGGCCATAGATGCCAGAATCTTGGAATGCTTGGAATTTAATTTGTTGAGCATTACAGTGTTGCGTGAGTCTCAGGGTTGGAAATTTTGGCTTCTTTGGAGCATGACAATCTTTTGTGAGGTTTAGGCCACGAAACACTGTTATGCTCAAGTTTCGTGAGCTATGAGGTTAAATTTGAACATAACAGTGTATCGTGGCCTAAACATCACCAAACACTGTAATGCTCAAAAAACTCCAAAATGTCCTACGCTGAAACTCTCGAAACACTGCAATGCTCAAAAATTCGAAATTTTTGGGAATCTGGCCCCGGCCTGGCCATAGATTCGCCATAGATGCCAGAACTTTAGAATTTTCGGAAGTTTTTGAGCATTACAGTGTTTCGTGATTTTGGATTTTTTGGAGCATTGCAGTGTTTCGTGTATACCCCATGCCCCATGAACCGGAAATCTTGGGAGGGGGGGGGGGGGNCCCCCCCCCCCCGTGCCCACCCTTTTCTTTCGTAATTAAAAACAGCAGTAAATCTCTGACTTTCTGATGTGCGGTCAAGAAAGCAACTAGACCCCCTGTGACCCCCCAATTCTTCAATTACAGTCCCTCACATCTGACCATCTCCGACAAGGGGACATCCGTCCGCGTTGTAGATAGTATTGTCCCAAAATGGGCCTACAAGCGAGCACCATTCTTGCAAAATCCAAGAATCCATTATTTCCGCAGTGATGCCGTGACCATATTTGGATTTTTGGAACTATGGATTTGTGGAATTTTGTAATTTTGGATTTTTGGATTTCCATGAGAATCTAAAAATCCATAAATCAAAAAATCCCAAATTCCAAAATTGGTTATGGCATCTCCGCGAAAATACTGGATTTTTGGATATGCGATGAATGAGGTTTCTCGGTCTCGCGCGCATCACGAGGGCGCATTACGAGGGAACGTTGATTTACACAAGGCTTTGTCCAATATGTTGTTCATAAGAGTGTGTAGGGGCGCGGTTTTCAAGAGTGGACACTTAAACCCAACATTCTAAACCCTATCCAACTGCTGATCATTTCGTATTGTACCTGCCGTAAGACACCATGCGCGATACGTGGATTTGTGCAATATTTCGTGTTGTTTTGAACTAATTCATATACCTTTCACTTCATCAAATACTTCGTATTCAGAAAATATTGATTGAACGTTTAATCTTAAGAACACATACATACATACATATATATATATATATTCATGGTGAAATTGTCTAGTTGCCCTTGGGTTGACATTTGCCTACTGTATGATCAACATTCAGTTGATATAGATACATCAAATACATCGTACTTGGATAATAGCCTTTGAACATTTAGTATTCAGCAAATATTTGTTTATAGCAAAGTTATCATTGGGCTGACACTTGCTTACTGTATAATCAACATTCAATTAATATAGACTGTATTCAAGCAGCGGACAGCTGATGTTTGGATAACATGTATTTAGTTCGATTTCGCCATTCTTGCATGCATATCTACTCAGATTTTGTCTTGAATCAATCAGTACTGAAAAAACATCGAGCGATTGTTTAAAGTTTTAGATATTGGCTGTTGGCTATTTCACTGAGAAGGCTAAATACGAAACGCCCATGAAGTATCCATTAAACGACGGAGTTATAACATGTTATATACAATTCTTCAGAAGTACGTGTATAGATATCGTTTCACTAGTATCGAACTATGCATAAGAGATGAAGTAAATACTGGGTTACATGCCGAGGGAATATTCATCGAATTAAACTAGGTAGAAATTGAAGACTGATGACATATCAGTTACATATGACTGAGCTTTAACCAACTATGTGCTACATATAAGTTGCCGTAACTGTTGCTTGTGAACAAACTATCAAACTGTTCAACAAACACTGCTGACAGGCTGCTTGAATATTATGTGAACACCGAACAATAAGTAAATGTAAATTGCACACTAACTATGTAATTAAACGTGTTTTCATGCTTGCTAACAATGGTCAGTAGACAGTTACAGGACCCGTATTTGAACATCAACTAAGTCACTAGGCATCAAGCGAAGGCTTAGACAATAGTTAGCTACATTTTAACTTACGACACCGAATAGTTAACCTATGACACCGATTTTTTACCTACAGACGTTGTATGTCAGTACTAAATGCCAAACAGATCTTTGTTAGAAATTATTAGTGTGAAGTTAGCCAAATAACCCGAACAAAAACAACATGGTACCGAGATCGTCTAAGTCTGGAATTAAGAGGTACATAAGCGGCAACTACTTGCAACTGAACCATGACGAAAAACATCATATATACGCCTTCCATCTATACGAGATGAGGGTTTGCTTGATGTCCACACTTGCTTGGTTTACAGTACAGTCTTGGCTTTGCATAAGCATATGTATTTGTATTTACCATGATACCACATCTCAATACAGTAGTAAGACAAGCATTAATACAACAGATACGTAAGTGTAGAACTTACAAATACAGATGATGGGCGCCAACATCATCGTCATTGACGGTGTGTTCGGCTCTTATACATGGCGAAAAGAGCATGTTCTGATGCAATCACGTTTGTGTGTTCCCGCGCCGTGACAGCCCCCTTTCCACGAATAGTGATAGCAACAAGCATGCATATGTCAGATGGTTTTGATTTAAGCATGTTGATGTTCCCAGGCCACGACAGTCCAACCATGCATATGTAACATGGGTTCTCAGCATTTCCAGCGTTTGGTATTGACTATCATGCCTGCGTCCACCTCGTAGAACACATATGTGGAATCACGTTCAATTCATATTGCAGCAGAAAGAAAAGAAAACCACGTCAGACACTCGAGAATACAGGCCAGGAGGGCTTCAAGGTGAATGGTAATGCTAAAGCAGGTTGGTTGTGATGTGAGTAGTATACTCCCCTCCCAAGACACGCTAAAAACTACATATTGCAGGGGTCAAAAATGGCTCTAATGTGCAGAATTCGGCGTGTCAGGGGAGAGGGGTGTGAGCTGCATTGCGAATCTACAGAACCCCACCCTCCCCTGCACCTTGCTCACGTGTTTGAATCAGGGCTGTGGTGTCTTTTCTCCCGAAAACAGACGGAACGGTGGGCACATGAGGGGGGGGGGTAGCATATATATAAAAAAAAAGGTATGTATAATGGAAATATGGTCACGCGCTCCGCGGCCCCCCTCCAGGATGCCCCCCCTCCTGTGGGATGGAGTGTGGGTTCCCTCTTCCCCCTGTGGGGTGGTTGTGGGGGTTTTGGGGTTTCGGGTCTAGCTTAAGCTTTCGAGTTTTGGGTTTTCGACGCTCACACTCGCACACGGCAGGCAAGGCTCCACATAGTCCAACGTATCTCCACTACTATATTCAGGCCGACCGGGGATCACTGACACACACAGACATAACAACACAATAGCTGGGTCAAAGCAGAACAGCGACCCCGAGTCAGCGCGCGTGTGTAGGACATTGCCTCTGTTTCAAAACGTTGGGTTTAGGGTCTTGGGTTAAAAGGTACAAGGCTTCAAGTCGACAAGGGCTTAGGGAGGGTTTGGGGTGCAGGTTCGTTAGGGTTGGCAGTTTATGCCTGGTTTAAGCTTAGAGCCTGCATTTAAGCGGGGTTTAGGGTTGGGTGTGGGTTAATAAAAGCAGGAGCAGGGGCTACTGCGCTACGTTATAGGATTTATGGCTTGCGTAGGGCTTGCGTGCCGGCCTTGTCTGTGACGCCTGGCCGTTTCTCCAGCTGCAGCTTCAACGGCCCCCACCCCTCTCAGCACACGCCAGCGCCNTGGGTTCGGGTTTTCTTGCGGTGGTTCCCCCCTGCGTTTTTGGGTCTGCTTTGGGTGTTTGGTATACTCATCCCTACGATGATAATGATGATGATGATGGGGACGATGATCACCATCATGCGGTCACCAACCTCGTGGGCATGACCATGAAGCGAGACGACCACCCGCGTCAGCCCCAAGCGCAGCAACTCGCGCAGATGGTGTACCCAGGCCTGCTGCCAACAGCATACCTCCCCTCCCTAAGACCCGACTGACCCTACATGCCTTCTTCTCTAAACCTACAAGACCCGTCACTAAGCCTACTCCTCCGAGAGATCGTAGCCGTAGTCCTCCTTCACATCCCGTGTCAAACCATCGTTTCACACTGCAAAACCCGCACAACCATTGCTACCTGAACTCATTCATTTACTGTATCGCCGCACTTGAGCATTGCACACGCAGGCACATCCTTCCAGCAGTCTTCCGGACCATACCGGTCACGCCGCTAAATGCGATGACAGAGCTTGGTTTCTTCTTGAAGGGCTGGCGAAGGCCACACCAGCAGCGCGACGTTGTCGAGCTAGCGGATTTCTTAATCCCTAGGCTTATGCCGGATGCCATGCGGTTCTGTTGGGAAGCCCGATGCTTCCTGCAAGGAGGGCTCAGGCGGACAGAAGAGGGCACGCTCGGCTCATGTCTGTCCCTCAGCGGCATCGCGCCAACTAGCCATCAGATACAAGACCTGATTCAGCAATGGCACATGCAACAATCCGCCATGCATGCGCTGGTTCATGAGCCCCCCTGGCTGTTTGTGCAACTGCCACGGGCTCAGCTATCTGATCAGGGCCCATGCAAACGAGATGAGGCCTACATCTTTCCGGATGAGCTGCTCCAAAAACATTTTATGGGGCAAGAGACCTTGAATGTCAGGTGGGCTGCATACGAAGTTAGAGCATATGTAACACATCACGGCGAGCACCTCGAAACAGGTCACTACAGAACTTTGATTCGCGAGGGGAACTCCTTCTGGCTACAGGATGATGCTCGCAAAGCTGCAAAAGCTTCGGATTTGCAGCTTGACGAAGCTTCCACATGCATGTACCTTTTGCTCTTGATCAGCAAACAAGCTGTGCGCATTCCCGCAAATCCTGATAGCTCGAGCAACCTAGACTCCCAGTATAGTCCAGATGGCAGATCACGGTCCACCGAGCCGGAATGTGAGCTGGTGGACGGAGCACCGCCTTTACGACCTTCAACTGGCACAGATGACGCAGGACGCTTCGAGCTGCTGAAGGATCGGATCCTGGAGATAGAGCAGCAGCTGAGTGCATTGGTGCAACGAGCACCAGCCACCACTCGGCTTCCACTGACAAAGGGCAAGATTCATACTCCAGCGGGCTATCTGCACTCACTAGATGAGTGAACTGGACTCCCAGAGCTCAGGATTGCACAGGTTGCATAAGCCAACCTGCATTTTCCTTTACAAGGCGCCTCGGCGCACGTTCCCCTTCCCCCATGGGCACTCGTGCCATGTCACCAAGGAGTGACCGAAGAGTTTAACTCTTTGCCGGCGCGCGTTAGCTTGGATTACCTCCTTGCTGCGGTGGAAGAAGATGATCACCATCATCATCATTAACTCGAACACCTTAATAAATGTTTCTTTGGCTGGTCGTCCGGTGTCTTCTGCCCGCGCGCCTGGTAACGATTATCGCTTTATTGATCGTAGGGCCATTATCTTCGTGACAGTTGTCGATTTGGGGGCAATTGCCATAAGGTTGCAATGGGNCCTCGTTTTGTATCGTAAATACCGTGTCAAAACAGCTTTTCCGGCAGGTCCGGATTCTGTATCTCTCAAAAACTACCGAAAACAAACTCAGATTTCAAGAGAACGTGTCAGTCAACTCACTCATGTTCGACGTGAGGTCCGGATCCTGTATCTCTCAAGGACTACTGAAATCAATCTCACATTTCAACAGGACATGTCAGTCACCTCATTGCGGTTCGACGTGAGCACGAAGTCAACGGCAGCACCAAAACCAATTTTGCCTAGGGAAAACCAAAAAAACCATCTTTTGAGACACTATGCGGCCAAACTCCAAAAAGATGGTTTGTTGGTTTTCACTAGGAAAAAGATGGTTTTGGACAGGAAAACCAACTTTTTCCTAGGAAAAAGATGGTTTTGGACAGGAAAACCAACTTTTTCCTAGGAAAAAAATGGTTTTGGGCAGAAAAACCAACTTTTTCCTAGGGAAAACCAAAAAAACATCTTTTGGGAAACTATGCGGCCAAACTCCAAAAAGATTGTTTTTTGGTTTTCCCTAGGAAAAAGTTGGTTTTTCTGCCCAAAACCATTTTTTTCCNCCCAAAAAACCATCTTTTGGGAAACTATGCGGCCAAACTCCAAAAAGATTGTTTTTTTTTGGTTTTCCCTAGGAAAAAGTTGGTTTTTCTGCCCAAAACCATCTTTTTCCTAGGAAAAAGTTGGTTTTTCTGTCCAAAGCCAACTTTTTCCTAGGAAAAAGATAGTTTTTCTGTCCAAAACCAACTTTTTCCTAAAAAAAAGATGGTTTTGGGCAGAAAAACCAACTTTTTCCTAGGGAAAACCAAAAAAAACAATCTTTTTGGAGTTTGGCCGCATAGTTTCCCAAAAGATGTTTTTTTTTTTTTTTGTTTTTTTTTGTTTTTTTGGTTTTTCCTAGGAAAAAGTTGGTTTTTCTGCCCAAAACAATCTTTTTCCTAGGAAAAAGTTGGTTTTCCTGTCCAAAACCATCTTTTTCCTAGGAAAAAGTTGGTTTTCCTGTCCAAAACCATCTTTTTACTTAGGAAAAATCGCGTCCAAAACCATTTTTTTCGTAGGGAAAACCAAAAAACCATCTTTTTGGTGTCTGACCGCATAGTGTCTCGAAAGATGGTTTTTTTGGTTTTCCCTAGGAAAAATTTGGTTTTCCTTCCCAAAACAATTTTTTTCCTGGGAAAAAGTTGGTTTTTCACGCCAAAACCACCTTTTTCCTGAGAAACCTCGGTATTTCACTCCAAGACCAAGCTTTTCCAAGCAAAGAGTGTGCTTTTCATGTGTTGTTNATTAGTGCTGTCAATATAAGGTTCCAGTGTCATCACTATTGCGATTCGAGTCCGCTTAGCGTCAGTACTATACAATAGACCGGGTAATAACCAGGACATTATTCGGATCAGTTTTGGGGCCAATCGAAAGCTAGTATCGCAACTTTAACACAGATCAGGACCCAGGATTTCAGGGTTCTCACAGCTACCACTACGATTTCTTCCAGCGGATTATGGTTGCAAGTTCAAAAAAGAAACATTGGGGTCAGATTATGGGTGGTATAAAGATTACTAT
>BGNK01001485.1:13855-89174 GCA_003297005.1 Symbiodinium sp. clade A Y106 | reverse complement strand
ATGTTGCTCGGAATCCGGAGTCAACTAACTTTTCTCGTCATTATGCTGGTATCTAGCACACGTTTAACAGAAGGGTTAATATGTGCATACACACACATAAGTGTACTTACAGGTATACGAGCAAGTCTGGCAGCAAGTCCGACATGATCGATCATATAGCACAGTGAGAAGGGTATGCCATATACAATATAAATGTTGGTGTAAACAACAAATGATCCCAAAAAACCTAAAGGCCATCATTTGGGCAACGCAAGAGCGAACACAGCAAGGATCGTGGTTCTTAGTGCAGTTCGTTTTGTGTAGTTTAATTAGCATGAGTATGACGTCTATTGTTGATGTAACTGTTTGGGCAGTATTTGGCTTACTTGTATGAATATAATAAGAACTCGTATTGGGGATGCCATGACTTTAAACTTCGGGACTTCGGGGTCTACAATAGAATGCTCATGTTGCGGATACCGCAGCTACATCTGGATTAATTAACCTGTTGGTGAGGCCACTAGGACTAGGAATAGGAATAGTAATAGTAACAGCAACAGTAATAGTAATAGTGATAGTAGTAGTAATAAGAAGAATAACAATGGGGGTGGGCGGGCTGAGGCTGCAGCTTGTAACTGATCTGGATTGCTGCTGGGGCTGGGCTGGCTGTGGTGTGGGGCTGTGGGGGAGCTGGGGCTGGTGGTGGGCTCGGGGCGAAGGGCTGCTGGGGCCCAGGAGGCTTGGGCCTGGCTTGGGGTGGGTGGGCCAGGCAGGGCCAGCTGTAAACCTGGTTGCTGTGGACACAGGGTTGGGGGCCGGGGTGGCAGAGGGTGTTAGGCTGCAGAATGATTTGCCGTGTGTTTCTCTGGTCGCTGTGCGAAGCATACCTGAATCACGTTTCCTTGTGCTCCTTTTGGCCTGTGTGTTTAGTCTAAACCCTATTTTTGGACTGTTTGTGGGCCGGGGCAACACCAAATATATATATATATATATATCTGTGTGTGGTAGAGAAAGAGAGAGAGATAGAGAGACAGAGAGCTAGAGAGAGAGAGAGAGAGATAGATAGATATATATATATATATATATATATGGTATATGTGCACGTGTAGCCTAGATGCCAAAAGCCCATGAGCTACGAAGCCAAGACGCCAGGAAACAGTAAGAGCCAGGACAAGGCCCGGACGGCCCGGAGGCCGAGAAGCCCAAAGCAAAAGCAAAACCGCAAACCCAACATGACCAAAACACGAAGAAGAAGATGAAGTCCTAACCTAAGTCCTAAACTAGGACTTACAGATTTCCAAAGTTCCGTCCTGCTTGGCTTCGTTGTGGCTTGCAGCCCGGCGGAAGACTTGGTCTGCGGAGGCGTCGGTGCCGAAGGTGCACTCCAGGTTCAAGAAAGCCACCCATACGTTCAACCGTTCCTTGCCATCGGCGAAGCCCACCTAAGAAGCTTTCAACGTGCATCGACAAGGACATCTTCAAAGAAGCTGGGTGGCGAGCGTGCTTGACGGCGCGCTCTGCCACTTGCCGGGCTTTCTCCAAATCGCTGGTCTTCAAGTGGAAAGCCATGTAACCTTGGCGGCTGTTGCGCATGCGAAGGACGCGCCCGAAAGCCGCCCGAAAGCCTCAGCCTGGCAACGAATCCAGAGGATCGAAGTATCTCCTTTGGTTAGAAGCATGCGCTCGAAGTCCTCCGCGCTTTCTGGATCCCTGCCAACGGCAGTCTCATCCTCCTGCTGCCGCAGCTCTTTTTCCTCCTGCTTCTTCTTGGCTTTCTTTTGCCTTGACAGACTCACAAGTCACACAGCTTTACCCAGCCACGGCCGTGACAAGACCCCTTACGTATTGAGCATGGCAGTGTTCGATCGATCCTCTTGGACAGCTTGCCAGTTTCGTTCTCCTCGTCCGGATCCGGATCGGCAGCATCGGACGAAGTGCCAGGGTCGACCTGCACTGCAAAACCCGCCCAAGGAGAGCCCTTGAGATACCTTCCAACACGACGTGCCCTCTGAGTGTCCTTGAACTCCGCGAAATCGAAGGCTGCGGGATTGGAGGTCACAGTGGGAGTGCCCTTCGCTTTCCAAGGCTCCAGGTCGGGCTCCTCCGCCTGCGGCTAGGCAAAGCAGGCAAGGCAAGCGCTTGAAGAACTAGGGCTAGGGCGGCTAGGAGCCTGCCGCGCCTCCGCCTGCTTCTCCGTCTTGGCCTTGGCAACTCTCTGCTTCTTTTGCCTCGGCTTCGGTTCCTCCTCGTCCTCGTTGACGACGAGCTCTTTCCTCTTGCTGCTCTTGCTCTTGCGAAGCTGTTTTGGAGATGCGGCTGAAGCAGAAGCGAGAAGTTCCTCGAACTCGTCAACTGAGTCGTCCCCCTCCAGCTCTTGAGCCGTAAAGCTGGAGGCTTTCAAGGTCAAGCCGACTCTCCGCCCATCTATCTTTAGAATCTTTGCTTGGGAGATCTTGGTCCCGACAGGATAAGACTCCACACCGATGGATGCGGAGTCTGATATCTCAGACTTGTGCACGAAGGCGTCTATGCTCGAGTTGTCGAGACGGATGAAGAGACCGTACGTCTCGACAGCCTTCACGCGGCCGGACACAATGTCTCCTGTCGTAAGCTGTCCCACAGTCAACCCATTTTCTGTAGAAAGCAAAGACAGCTCCACCTTCTCGTTGTTTTGGTCGATCTCTGCTACCGCCATGTCGCGCAAGAGCATCCCTGCAGGATACATCTTGGAGATGGCCTCCTTCATGACAGGCACATCGCTGAGCGCCCTCAGCTTGATTCGACCAGTCAGGAGTCGGCTCAAAGCCACAAAGACACCGCGTGGCCCAGAGCTCACCACATATCCTGAAACCTTCTGGCCCACGGCAAGCTCTGAAACTGAAGTAGGCCGCTTTTCCTCCGCTGCCTCTTTGTGGTCCTGGACGAGAGATGGGCGCAAGCTCACGTCCAGTCGTTGACCCGGTGCGACTTCGGAGTCGCTGAGAATTGCAACCTCGTAAAAGGAGCCCAAGCTGAGCCTCTTCGCCGGATGTTGAGTCCAAACATCGAAGACTTCTGTGATGTGCACGGTGCCCCAGCATCTGTTCGGGAGCTCTAAATCTGCCGCAACACCCTGGCCCTGGCTGATGGGATCATGAATCTTCTGGAGGCGGCCAAGAACAGGAGACTGCTTTAGCTGAAGCAAGGACAAATCCAGCGTTTTGTGGGAGCTGTTTGTCTGAAGCACCCGGCTTTGGAACACTTGGCCAGGGGTGAAATGCTGGGCTGGATATCGCAAAACTGACGGATCTGCTGAAGTGTCGAGCAAGGCGATACGCCCCTTCAAGCCGTCCGCGACCTCTACCACTAAGGCATTCTTCTGAACGGTCAAGATGGCAGCTGCGACAAGTGAACCGGGAATGAGCGACTGACGCCGTACAATGGCGGCTTCGTAGTCCGTCGCATCTTTGGGTGCCATCAACGATGGCCGGCATGTCAGTTCCAAATGATATAGACCTTTCCGAGACTTGCCCTTTTCTCTTGATGACCTTGAGCGTTTGTGTATTCTCAAGAGTTTTGTCCTCAAGATGCCCTTCTCAGGTATATCCTGCAGCGGCAGGGTTCCTCCACTCCCCACATCATCCAGATCTACCAGCTGAGTTGCATGCACGTGGCCACGTAAACCTACAGGTGCCGTGCAAAATACCTGCAGCCCGTGAGTTGCGCGGATCCTCATCTTAAGTGGAGACCCAGCTTGGAGCTCCTTTTCAGGATCCTTGATCTGCGGCAGCTTGGTTTCCTTTCGCTCTTTACGTGGCTTCCCATCCTGGCATGCAACGCACGTGTCACTGCCGAAGGAGCAACGTTAAGAAAACATTCGGCCTTCAATGCTGTCCCATCACTGACAGTGGCTCGCTTGCTCCGTTTCTCGGCAGCTTGGCGCTTCAAGAATTCGCCAAACGTCAGCCCATCCTCGTCAACAGTGATCTAGTCCCTATGTCAATGTCAGCATTACGGCTTATATAGGCTCTCTAGCGACGTTCATTGGGTGAACTTGCCTGGATAAGCTCTGATGCTGCTACGCCGTCTTCCAGATTCAGCGAAAGGCCCACCCGGTCACGCTTCACGTCCACCTCAGATCAGAGAAAGATTGCGTCGAAAGGAGGTGCACCCTGAAGCACCCTGCAGCTCAGTGTCAAAGGCAACGCGACATTGAACGGCCATCCCCAACGCAGGAGCCTGTTCAGACTCCATGTCTTTGGTCGGGATCAAGCCTTAGCAAGTGTCTCGAAACTACTTGATTAGCTCGGTTGGAAAACATCTCAGTCCTGTTTTCCACCCCGGAGACAGGCTCACCCCTGTAAATGGGCCTTGTGACTTGTGGGCATGGCAGGAAAGACGAACTCCTTTAGGAGTATAAATGGATCTCGCTCCCTCCCGCCGCTCCCGCCTCCCTCTGACTCCCTCTCTTTCCCGTCCCTGTCTCACACAGACGAGCGGAGAACAGAACGGAAAGAGGGACGCGTCTTTTGCCGTTTCGCCGAGAAGCCGAAGGCACCGCCGTAGAAACTGACGATGGCACCATAGTCATGGATGCTGCTGATGTAGCCAGTCAACAGCATGTGAGGTCTTGCCATGGAATTCTGCGTGAGCTGAAAGTCACTTTTCACCAGAGACTTCTTGGCAGTCAGCGTAAGCTGCCGACGGGCCGCATGCACGTGGAGGACCCGACACTTGACTTTGGATCCAACTTGCAAGCGCTTCGGAACGGCGGCCAAAGGCACGTCGGTGAGCTGTCTAAGGTGAACGTGCCCGGACACGTAGTCACTGATTTTGACGTGTATACCTGGGCTTCATCACAAATCAGAACACCCATGCAAAGCCACAGTGTTGCCTAAATTGCCCAGGTGCCGTGATCTGCCACTCGAGTGACGATTCCGGAGAGAAGCTGACCGGGCGCAAGTTCCGACACTGATACGATTACATCTTCAGCAAGATCTGAAGGTCTCCGCGTCAAGGTGACCACTCCATCCAAGAAGTTGTAGGAAAGTACTCGGTAAGCGCTCTTGTGACCTACGGCCACAGAACTCGCTTTCACATCCTCCGTCGCATCTCCAAGCCGGGCTGCAGAGCAAAATCCAAAAAGCTCACCCGTCTTTCCTTCACAGGACACCCGAAGGCCATACTTGGGCTGGAAGTCCTGCACTTCCCCCGTGAAAAACTCGCCGATAGCTGCATGTTTCGTCAGTGTCTCAGGCTCCCAGTCAAGCAGATGTGGAAGTAGAGTCAAATGAACCGTTGGCGTCTCGCCGGGAATCACGGAGAGAATTCGCGCAACGAGGCGCTGGTTCTTCTTCCAAGTATCTTGCACTGCTGAGGCATGGCTGGCATGGTGGCGGTGGATGGTGGCCGACAGCATGCCACAGAATGTAACCGTAAGTCCACCGTCTCCTCCCGAGTCTCCGATCTGGATTTGTCGGACCCTGGCAGTGACGAGAGAGCCGGCTTTCAGCATGGCCGCATCTATGGGATCGTCGCTTAGGGGCTCTTTGCATGAAAGCGTGCACCGGACTGTCCCAGACGAAGTCACGGCCACAACGCCCACTAGCAGGATAGATCCCAACTGTGGCATCTTCTCCCCAGCGAGTTCCTTCTTCTTGAGAAGGCCGGTCAAGGTGCCGACGCCAAAGTCTAACTTGAGCACGTGCTCCTCGTCTCCGGCGACAGCTGCCGGAAGCCACATGTTTCTGCGCAGGTGCTCTGCAGTCAAACCTGCATTGACCAACGCGGGGCGCAGGGATGCTTCGATCCTCAGCTTCTGCCCTCTCATCTCGCCTACCGCCAGAATCACGGCAACCACGAGCATCCCCGGCCGATACAGCTCCGCCAGACTCTTGCGGGAGACCTCTGGCGAGCCATCACTTGCCTCTGACCGCTGCACGTACCTGGCATCTGTTTCTGGGCCTTGTGGCTTCTGAGACTTTCCCGCAGTGTTGGCCCTGTGTTGGCTTCTCTCCGAATGAGAAAACAGAACTCCAACATCAAAAAATCAAAACCAAGCCACGCGAGCAAGTTGTATGCGAGGCACAATGTCAAGTCCTGCAGGTGCCGATGCAATGAGGGCCTTGATCCCACGAAAAGTCCATGCCTCTTCGGTGATGTCTCGCACGGCGCCTATGATCAAAGAGCCTCGAGGAATTGGGCCCGGAACCCTCACATCGTCTTGGCGATAGACAATCAGACACTGCCTTCCACCAGGTCAGCGGTGCGCAAGCGGCTCACGCGACCTGAGCTCTGCGAGATGGCAGGGGGCTCCTTGGCCCCAAGGCGCTCCTTCGCATCCGTGCGGTGACGTCTCTGAGACATTGGCGCTGAACCTGCCAAGACTCTGTGGGCTCTGGAGCGACCTCATCCTCTTCGCCTCCCACTTTGCTTCTCTTTCCTTTCGGCCGAGCAGGCTTCCTGCGCTCTGTTCCTGTCTCTGGCTCTTGTGCAGCTCCTCGCTGGAACGCCTCGCAAGACACTTCCCGACGTTCGTCGCGCTGCATCTCCACCTGCCCCGGTCCTCCTCTTCGTCAGCCTTGCGCTTCATCGCGCAGACAACAGCCGTCCTACTAATGAGAGATCGGAGATTTGCAATGAGAGATTTTTCGATTTTTCTGGCTCGTTTTGTGCAAGACCCCCCCCCTCACACCGTCTCGGAATGTCAACTCTGCCGTTAAGTTACTTGTACCAAGCGAGTCTGCAGCCATGACGCAACAAGTTGCTGCAAGCTTGCTAATCGCGGATGCAATCTTCAAGCAGCTGCTAAATAACACCATTGGTCCATGATAATCAATGCACAACGAGCAGAACGTGACCTTTTCACCTCTGCGCCCCTACCCAGCCCAGTCGGCCAAAGCAGCTGACAGCCCAGAGCGCCAATAATCCTCGTTGATTCGCGATTGCAAACAAGAGAGTGCAGACTGCATAGGTGCAGCTCTGCTGTTTTGATGCAGGGCCACTCGGGGAGAAGTCTACAGGGGCCGGGACGACGCACTTTCTGCAACTGTGGGTCCAAGACATCAGTTCTCATCTTGGCCTGGCAGCCGGCCCGACAGCTCACTCGACCGGACCAAAGCCCTCCAGGCCTAGGGGCCTAGACTGACTAGACTCGACGCAAAACTGCAAGAGACTGCAAGAGACTGCAACTGCAACTGCCTCATCGACTCGAGAGCTATTGCTCTGCTGCTCTTCGGCTACCGAGCCTGGTGCTTCAGCATCGCGGCACTGACTGTGCGTCCTTGGGCAAACTCCGCCAGCTTGTCCAGCAGATCACGTGCACTGCCTCATTCGCACCAAGCCGGTGCAACAAGCGTCCTTGCATTATTTTTTGAATTGCTTGGTTAAAGGGGTTTAGAACGAGGCGCTGAAGTGCAGGAGATGAGGACGGAGCCACCACTCCGTGTACTGCAGCCAGTAATGCCGTTCCTCACGGAATTTGTAGAATCGTCGACCTTCGGACTGAAACTCCAGTGGCGAGCGAGGGAAATGCACATCGCTTGGGGCATCTGGCATGCGAGCTTTGCTCAGGAGAGGCAGAGGATCATCTGGCCAAATAAACTTGTGGATGAGCGGCTCGCCCGGGATAAAGAGTGGGAGCCCCATCGCGTAACAATCAGAGAGCCGCAAGGCATTTGGGATATGCGGCAGCATCACAACCGCCTGGAAGCTGGCCATTTCCTCGTAGCTTATGGCCCGGGTCATGGCGACAATCGAAGGCCCACTTGGCCCAGCAGCTTGCCGCTCTGCCTCGATCAGCCGAAGCACGCGGTGAAAGGTCGCGCCTGCAGGGAGCAAGGAGCGAAAGAAGAGGACCTCGTCGCGCACGGGGGCATATCGTGCCTTCACGTGCAAGGAAAGAAAAGGAACATATGGCACTCTCAAGCCCGCTTGCCAGTCGAGCATCTCTGCTGTGATTCGCGACGTGGCCGTGACGACGTGGGATCCGTGCAAAGTGGGGCGGACTTGCCGGAGAATCTCCCAGAAGTTGTCCACCTCGCCAATGCCGAAGACCTGCTCAAAATCCACAAGGAGGCACATGACTCGACCGGCAGCGCTGGCCCGAGTAAAAATCCTCTTGCCGCCGACAAAATGAAGAAGAACGCAAAGCCAAAGAGGTTCACTGCACACGATGGCCTCCGACCTTTGAAGGAAAGGCTCTCGGCGAGCGTATTCCGTCAAGGCCCAAACTGCTCCATCGATGGTCCACAAAGGCTGAGACTTCCTGTCCCTGCCCGCCGACTCTGTCAGTGGCTCGCCCCAAAAAGCCTCCCAGGTGATTCGCAGGGAGGAGCGGAGAGAGCTGCCGTCCGAGAGATCCGCCAGCTGCCACAAGTAGGTGAAGAAATGGGCGGCTTCGACCTGAAGGCTCCAATCTTCCAAGGCGGCCGAAAGGGCTTCCAGATGCTCCAGGTTACTGGGCCCATGCTCTCCGACGAGTGCAATGCGAAGCTTTTCTAATTCCTTGGGGGCGCCCCGCTGAATCCAAGAAACATGCTCTGGCCAATCGTCTTGCCAGCGTGGCTCGTACACCGGCGAGTTATCTTGAGCAGCAACGAAATCAGCATAACGCGGAAAATGACGCTCGTCTTCGATGTTCAGGTTTACAGCAAGGTCAAATGAAGAGTAGTTCCAATTCGAAGACTCCAGGTGATCGAAGTGCGCATCGAAGATGTTCACGAAGGCGTAGAGCATGCTCTCTAGATTCGTCTGCGCTGCTTCCACAGACAGCTCGGATCGTAGTTTGTGAACCAGAAACACAACATACTGAACTAGGACGAAACCTGCAGGGCATCGCATAAAACCCACCAAGTTTCCAGCAGACCACTTGGGTGGTGATCCGAAAAGCCCTTGCCACTGGCTCTTCTGCATAGCGAGAACCCAATCACGCTTCTCTTGGATGCGTGTGAAGTAGCTTGATCCATCGGGACGCCATTCACCTGCCAACGGCACGACAATACCATCCAATGCGCCGGCGTCTTTGGCCGCGTCAAGCCCGTCGATAAACAGCTCCCACTGCTTCCATTTCATGTAAGCCATCGTGCCAGTGTCCGGACTCAAGGGGCCAAAAGTTCTGAAGATCTCCCGAAATGTAGGCCAGAAATCGTCTGAATCTGCGCAGTCCAGGAAGGCACCTGCCCGAGCCGGATCTGCACCTTGCTCCTGAACCCACATTGCTTCTAGAATCGATCCGAGAGCTTCGATGCTAGCACCTCCAAAGCGTCGACTCCCTGTTCAATTCATTCGACCTATCCAACAGGATCTGATTAGCCAGAATCTGCACGAATAGAAGATTGAACAATCGAGGCTCCCTCAGCCGTAATTTACACAGTGTCCCCAATGCACTTGAAACCTACATCCAAAATCACCCCACCAGAGCAAAAGAACATTGCCAACCAACTACACGTTGCAAGTCGCAGCGTTCAGAACTCCTACAGTACGGTCCATCACATGGCACCACATCGACATCTTATTATTGGACAATACTGTAGCATATTATCATCAGCAACAACTCCGGTTTGTGACTCGTTCCTGCGGGAACGTCCGGGAAATCATGTGATCGGGTTTACACTGAGCCCGATGAGTCTGAGGCTGGTTCTTGATGGGTTTCTGCCTTCACTCCTTAAACCTCATTGGCTTAAGGGTTTAGGGCCGACGTTGCCTGTGAACATGC
The DNA here is from genome assembly GCA_003297005.1 of Symbiodinium sp. clade A Y106. Lineage (NCBI taxonomy): Eukaryota > Dinophyceae > Suessiales > Symbiodiniaceae > Symbiodinium > Symbiodinium sp. clade A. The sequence goes on along the minus strand of BGNK01001485.1, from coordinate 79,501 downwards.
CCAAACAACGAGTCTCAAAGCTTAGGCAATTTTGGGCAAGGCGTAGAGCCCCGCTTGCTGTTACGAACCCTAAGCCCCTCATGCCCAACCCGAAGATGACTGCATGGCACTTCGGTTTTGCATCCATCTCCTGTGCAGAATTTGCTTGGCCGCTTTCCACAGCTTGTCTAGCTTCGGTCTCTGCTGTCGAACGCCATTCCTCCTGCCACTGTGCCAGTAGCTCAAGCGATCGTTGCGCCAGAAGCTGCTTTTCATTGGTCGCGTGCGCGGCCCACGCTGCAACCAGTAACAAGGACGCGTGCATGTGAGACTGCTGGGACCACCTTATAAGAGACATCAACGTTTGGGATGCTATTTGTCTTGCATGTGCCCCACATCTCATCTCTTCGGTACTTAGGGCAAAGAGCTTTGGGTTGTTGCAAGACATGTTGCCAGGTGCACGCATGAATGCATGTTTATGCGGTATGAACTTGTGCACTGAATGACATGCACGAGCATCCAGTGCACGAGCACTTGCCATCTATCTTGGAGGCGCTAGTGGACTCACCGTGCAAGCTCGGCATCTGGTGATTGCCAATCAATGTCGGGTACATCAACAATATCTCAGTATGAGAATGACTCTATCCTAGGTCCTAGGCTCTAAGGTCTAATGATATGCAGATTGGGGTTATGCTTCTTTCCCCCCTTCCAAGTGCAAGGCAATTCCTGTCTCGACTAAAGCTGCAGTGCATACGCAGAACAAGACAGCCTACAAGCAACGCACGTCTGCACGGTACTGCTCGATTCTTCGTGGGGGGCGGCGAGGGGTAGAGAGTTTGCAAGGCTTGGTGCAAGGCGGGTATTGAGTATTATTGAGTATTGCTGAGCACAAGACCACCCTCCACAACGTTTTTCAATCTCCAATAACGAGGGCTGTAGCGCTCCAGCCCTGGACAGAGGCATCAACGCTTGGTTTAAACCAAGGCGCCCTGCATGTCGGGCACTTCCACGGAAGCCTACTTCGAAAACAGTGGGCCCTGCGCTCCACGCTTCGGGCAGGCTGGCGTGAAGGGGAAAGAGCCGGGCCACTCGGCCAAATCGCATCTAACTGCATCAGCTTTGCTGAAGGTTCTACGGGTGGCCTTCCATGATCAAGAGTCCGTCTTAGGCCCTGCATGGCAAGATGCAGATATACTTCTATGCGGAAGGGCTTATGGCTTGGGCATGCTCCACGTCTACTTTGAGGGTGGAGTTGATGAGCCTGGCTGGATCGGACTCTTGCCTTATGCTTGCAGTTTACTCAAGGCTGCGATCCACTGCTCTCGGGTGTGTGCTGAATCAGCACAATCAAACCTCACCGGGAAGGGCTCCGAAGCAAGAGCAGCACGTTAATGTCTGAGGAGGCCACTCAAACATCCGCTGTGCATCGCTCATGTCCTCAGGCGTGCTAACAAAAACATGAGGCGACTGCCGGCCCAGGATGGCCCAGGCACCGTTGAGGGACCGGACGGATGGGCTTTTTTCTGGGTCCCAGGCCTTGAGGGAGCCGTCCTCGCAGCGGCCGAAGCGGCCGATAGTGTAGGCTTCTGTGCCGCCCTCCCAGGCCCCTCGCAGGCCCCTCCTGTCCTTCCAAGCACCGTCGACCGCCTCTAGTATGAACAGCGTAGGGTTCTTCTCATCCGCTACAACTCGGGCACGACTCAGCGTAAAGTCGATGAAGCCTGGCCGGCCGGCGGTGTCACGATTTGATGCCGTCAACCACCCTGCCTTTACACCCAGGTGGGTCAGTATGCATCAAGTCTTCCACGCTCTCCGGAACATCTCGGTCTCTCCTCAGGGTGCCAGAACCATGCATGCAATGCATGTAATGCATACTGCCGGCCATGGCAAAGCGCGGGCCTCCACCACACTAGCCGACGGCCATGGATCACGAAAAACCTCTCCACTGAGCTGCCAAGCCCAGAAGCCCAAGCGAAGCCCCGCGGACCCCGCCTCCAGTCCCAGGCCTTCATCCGCAGAGTGGCTGGGCTCTTTTTGTAGAGGTAGCCACCTCGGAAGGCTCCGAAGCCCTGTGAAGACTTGAGACCGAGCAATCCGGTTCACAGGCTCTGAGCCCTTGAATCCTTGAGTTCTCAACGAAAGTCGGCCTTTGCGGAAACCTTGAGAGTTTGAACTCCTACCCTCGTTGTTCGCAGGGATGCAGCTGAAGGGCTAGGACTTCAAGATTTCCTGAGGCTTGCACACCTTCCCTGCCATCGACCATGCCCGGAAGCGCATCCAAGGGTTCAGCAAGAAAGGATTCGATGGTCTGTGTAGTCTTCTTTACCTCCGAGCTTTCATCGAGACTCTCGGCGTTCCTTTCCTCCCAAGAAGTCTTCGCGAGACTCTGAGCCTTCTCTGATTTCTCTTTGCTCGTTTTGGATGCGTCGGCCTTCTCAGGCTCAACCTTTGCTTTAGAGGGACTTGACTCCATGTCAACATCAGTTTCCTTCTCTTCCACCACATCGGGGACCGTCGCTTCCTCGGCCCGGGCCTCTTTGGCGGCGGCCTGCTCTTTCGGCGGCTCCTCCACAGTCGGTGCCTTCGGAGGCCAGCTGACTTTGGCCGCTTTAGCACTCACCTTCGGGTACGCCTTAGCACTCGGGCTCTCATGGCTCGGGCTTTCAACTCCGAGTGCCGCCGCCTCCGCCTCCGCCGCCTCCGCCTCTTTTCGGCGCTTTTCCTCCAGGCGGCGCTTGCGGGCGGCGTCGTTGTTGCGGGTGAGCTGTTTGTCGATCTCGCCACGGAAGTAGGCATCCGTCACAGCATAGCCGAGCTTGCACATCATGGGATTGCACTTTAGGGCGTGAAGAAAAGCCTCGGTGACCAGCCTCCCGCTGGCCGTGTTGTTGCAGCGCAACTCCTGCGAGCAGGTGATGCACGAGTCCTTTAGAGGTGCAAACTTGGAGACAAGGGCTTCTCCCCACCCAGAGTTCCAGACAACCCATGCACTCGACAATCCCCAGGAGCTCGAAACCTTTGTTTCTGGTTCTGTCTCGTGGAACTTAGCACGAGCACGGATTGGACAGATCGGAAGGCTTGACGGCTATATTATAGGCTATATTCTTGTTTGTTCCTCTTATATAGCCAGTTGGGCAAGATTATATGGCTGGTTCTTGCCCTATCGGAGTACAGGTGTTTGGCTTGATCTATACTGGTTCGCGAAGACGCGCGGCACGCACGTCAAGCGCACAGGGTGGTCCTGTTGTGCGCAGTTTCTGCAATACCGCACAGTACCAAAATCGTGTTCTTGCCCTTCGACTTCGAACTCATTAAGGACATTCCATGTTTTGGCGATGTGAATCCAAGTCAAACCGCGCAGCTGTGGTGCCTGCGCCTGCTGGTCTCGCGCTCATTTTGGCGATGCATGGTGTGCTCCCGCCACAGTCCCGTGCGTGCTTCTGCAATGCCAAAGGTCGTCTTGGCAGCCTCAAAATTTCGTATGGCATGATATGACCGCCCGAGCACGAGCACGTCCTGCAAAGCTTGGTTGACACTGGTGCCCTTTGCGATGGACTCCAGGGTCAGCGGTTGGATGGCGTTGGTATCGATGTTCAAGACCTTGCTTCACGAACGGTCACTTCTCGAAGCATCACTGCGAAACCCCTTTTTGCAAGGCTCGGAAGCGACGCCGCCACCTTCTAAAATTCTAAGTTACATCACGCTCCAGTGCCCTCCACGCACAAACGCTTCTACCGAGTCGACACCCGAAGCCCTGAAACGTCTGAGGCAACTACGCAGCAAATTCCGGCCCTCTTTACAACATCTACTCGGACCTGCTCACGACCCAAACGTCCTGCCACACACTGCTTTCCCACCTTTAAGGAGCCGTTGGAGCGCAGTGACACTGCCAGGATGGCCGCTTCTGGGTCTTGCAAATTGCTGCAACCCAAGAGCCTCGGGCAAACAGAAGGGTAAACAAAAAAAGGGGTTCAGGGTAGCATTAGAAGGGTGGGTGGTTGTAAACGGTTTCAGGATGAAGCGTTTATGCGAGCTTGTTCACAGTGAATGCAAACGTGCATCAAGGTTTGCGGGCAGCATCGCGGAAAGGGACGGGTGAGCAGGTTGGCGAGCACGGAGGGTCGGTGGCCGGCTGTGTGGGTGGGGCCGCGGCATGAAGCCAAAGTGCGCCTACACATATCATTGATCAGGTCATGCTGCGTATCGATGTGTACATATATACATGTATATATATATATATATATACATACTTATACTTATTCATTTATCTATATTCTGTATATCTGTACAGTCTGTACATCTATATATAAAGGGCGCCCGCCTGGGGGAGTGTGGCAAACGACCTGACGCTGAATCCGAACTCCTGAAGCCGCATTGCTTTAAATTTATCGCCGAATTGGGACGCCACATTGTCTGACGCCGCATTGTCCCCTGACGCCGAATGGTCTCTTGACGCCGCGCTGGGTGGTGACGATGAATTGTGATCGAAGCCACATTGGGTGGTGACGCCGAATAGCTTACGCTGCATTAGGTGGTGACGCCGGATTGGTGACGCCGCATTAAGTGGTGACGCTGAATTGCTGACGCCACATTAGGTGGTGACGCCGAATCGGGTCGTGACGCCGGCTTGTGAAGCCACTTTATACCGGTGCACACGCATGCAGGGGTGCGGCACTGTTCTGACAACGCACCGAAACATGCAGGCAATGCTGCGCATGCCACCATTTCCCGCAGTGGCAGAAGCACGCAGTTATACCAACCTGGAACTCCGCGGGTGGTGCACAGCTGATCTTAAAATCACAACTCTTGAAACCCTGGCGGAGCCTTGGACTGAGGGGGCGCCCCTGTTTTTTTTGAAATCAGGACTCTCACAGAATTTGAACTCCGAGGATGGAGCCTTTCACTGCTGGGGCGCCTCTGATGTTTAAATCAGAACTCTTACAAGCCTTGAACTCCGAGGGTGGAGCCTTTGACTGTTTGGGCTCCCCTGATTTCGAAATCAGAACTCTTACAAACCTTGAACTCCGAGGGTGGATCCTGGCACTGATGGGGCGCCCCTGATTTCTAAATCAAAACTCTTACAACCCTTGAACTTCGAGGGTGGAGCCTTTGACAGATTGGGCTCGCCCGATTTCGAAATCAGAACTCTTCTGATGAGGCGCCCCTGCTTTTTAAGTTACAAAATGTGAACTCCGAGGATGGATCCTTGCACTGATGGGGCGCCCCGTATTTTGTAATCAGGACTCCTACAAAATTTGAACTTCGAGGATGGAGCCTTGGACTGATGGGGCACCAAATCAGAACTCTTACGCTTGAATGCCGATCGAAGATGGAGCCTTGGACTGATGGGACGCCCCTGCTTTTTTAAAATCAGAACGCATTGCAAAGCTTGAACGCCGAGTGAAGCCTTGGACTGACTGGGCTCCCCTTATTTTCAAATCAGAACTCTTACAACCCTTGAACGCCGAGGGTGGCACCTAGGACTGATGGGGCGCCCCTGATTTTTAAATCACAACTCTTACGAAATTTGAACTCCGAGGATGGAGCCTTGGACTGATTGGGCGCTCCGGACTTTTAAATCAGAACTCATACAAATCTTGAACTGCGAGGATGGAGCCTTGGACTGATGGGTCGCCCCTGATGATTCACATCAGAACTCTTACAAACTTGAACGTCCGGGGATAGAGCCTTGGACTGGTGGGGCGCCCCTGACTTTTAAATCAGAACTCTTACAAGACTTGGACTCCGAAGGTGGGGCCTTGGACTGATGGGGGCGCCCTTCATTTTTGACTCAGACTCTCACAAACCTTGAACTCCGGGATAAAGCCTTGGACTGGTCTGGGCACCGCTGATCTAACGAGGACGCCTGCAGTACTTCCGACCGAAGATACAGATTGAGCCATCTCTGTACGTGCTCCTCCCTTCAATAAGGAGCACGTATGGAGATTTTCCCTCTCGCATGGCTGGAAGCGAAGTCCATTGGCGACGATGACTCGGGAAGCATAGTATGCTTGCAACCCTTGTTCATCAACAAAAAGTTGTTCAGCCATCTTAAATGGTTGTTTTTCATGTATATGTTTTAAGCATCCTTTCGTGCTTTCCTGTATGTTTCATCAGACACGTTCATCCGTCCACTGAGATCCTGTCTGATCCCCTCAGGTAAGTCTGCGTAGCATTGTACTGGCTTTGCACAGCTCAGGGCAGTATACGAACCTGACCGCTCACATGCAAAGCATCGCACAGACTGAAGCTGCCGTGACGACACTTACATATGTACCGTTCCCTGATCAGTTCAGCATTCCCCAGTACTGGGTGTTCCGCGCCACTCCTTGAAAAAAGACCATAGAGCCTCGCGTGATTTTGCCCAGACACAGTGGTCAGCAACAGCCAGCTTTCATGGCTTCAGACAGTCCAGTTCATGGTATACCCAGCTTCCAAAGAGCCTCGTCATGGCTTCATCCCAGATAGTATATGGAGTACAGCCTCCTTTTGTCAGCAGGTATCAAATCGGCTTGTCCACACCAAGTGCAGCTCACTCCGGCAGCTGTGGGTTTTACCATGGCGCAGGAAAGTTGTTTCGCCGAAAAAGTAAAAACGACCTTGAACAATGACCCCATTCGCATCGTGTCCCGGGGGACCCCCTTAGTTACCGCAGTGTGTCCGAGTTGACGGTGGCACAAGCAAGTGGTGGTATGGTGAGTGACAGTGTTTAGCAAGGGTTTGCAGTTGATGTGGGGACAAACCGGCATGTCATACAACATCGAAGCATCAGGCACCGTGCATCATCAATTCAGAGCATTCAGACTTAAGGAGTTAAGGTTTGCAAGGGGCAGCCAGCGTCCCCGGATTACGAATAAACGTAGATGCGTCCAAGTTGCAGTTCATCTTGCAGCCAAGTTGCAGTGCAGCCAAGGTGCGCTTAATTAATGCTGCAAGTTGCTTTATACAGTCAAGGCGCGTCTACAAAGTGCCTCAGTCTAGCTCTACCGGTGTCAATGGAAAGTATGCTGGGATCTCATTTTGGAAAAGTGTGGATGAAGTGCTTTGTGGGAGAGCTGGGAATGCAAAGAGTCGGTGCAGTTGCGGCAGGATTTCCACCGATCGAGGGGGTGTAAAAGCGACTAGTACCACCCGTTCATCTGAAGTAGGCCACGCTTCTGTGGCGCGCAACGTACTGCGAGCTGAGAAAATGAATGGCTCACGAAAACATTGGATTCTGTCCTTAACCGTATGGAGATGGAGTTGAGGGGCTTTGGTCCTGTTGACCAAATGCACACCATCTCATAGTCCGAACTCTTATAATCCCTTCCCGCGTGTAATCAATCCCCCCTAATGTAAAGAACTCCAGGCCGGAAAAATGTCTAGTTTCGAGCAAAAAGTTCAAAAATGGACGACACCCAATGCGTCTTCGCAGCCTATAAGGCCTTTTTTTGACGAATGCATCTTCACTTTGCTGATGCGTCTTCAAGTCGTTTGCCACACTCCGCCATGACACCGCAATATGCATGTACATATATATATATACACATATATGTACATATCATAATTACTTGTGTTTGCTTCTTGGTGTACTTCTTTAATCCTGTAAATCAAAAGCATGCCAGAATATACACAATTGTGTAGTTGGTAGGTAATCGAATCTCTATGCAAACACACCTAAACCACAGTGCGTGAAGTACAGCACATGGAAACCATTCCCAGCGGGTTCACTAACTGGGGTGGTTTTTGCCAGTATTACCGGGTTTGCTTCGTTGATGTTGAGGGTTAGGCAACGTTTTGAAGGTGTGTTTGCGGGTTCAGCATGCAGTCTGACAGTTTTTTTTGTCGCTGCTGCGAAGTGGCGTAGAATTTACTTAGAGGATCATGGGACTTAGTAATTAAGTAGGCTATAATTGGGGTTAAAAGTCCCTAAGTAGGATTATCTTAATTATATCATTATATCCTTCTTATAACCTTACTTACTATGTCCCATGAGCCATTAAGTGGGTTTGCAAGATCCGATAGCCTACGCCACTAAGCGGCGGCCACCAGACCTTGCGCCCTGCATTCCAGACCCAAAATGGCTCCTTTCTGGTCTGCAATGCTACGATATGCTATGCTCTGTGAGGTGAGGTGATGTGATGTCATATGGTGTCATGCAAATTTTAATGTGAAGTTTTGTGGTGGCAGCTCGAGGAACGGCGGCAAGCCTTGAGTTTGCGCTTTTGGAACCACAGAAAACCTCGAGCTTGCGCTCTGTAAAAAGCGGTGCGGCAACGACGGAATCAGCCCCCCCTCCCCCCCCCACACCCCCCCAAACCCAAAAGCAAAACAAGAGACACCGAAAACGAAGCGCAAAATCACGTAGCGCGAATTTGCGCCGGCATCTTATACTTATACCATGATAGTCTGCGGGGCGAGGCCTAAGACTACGCAGTCCAAACTTCACAGATGCTTGCTAGGAAAGCGTGGCCTGCGCGAGGGATTCGACACTTTCGCATGTGCATGAACATGAAGGTTTGCACAGTCTTGTGTTCATTCTCAGAGCACAAGCTTCAAACAGCAGAAAAATCCTCCCAGTTCCCGAACCCGCTTGCAAAACATCTAGCAATGGCCGGCGGCATCACTTGGACAGAATCAGATCAGGTGACAACTGCTCGATGTGCTTGTTGCCTTGGCGATCGAAAACTCGGCAACTGTCGGCGACTCCGCCGAAGGCTGAGCCCCTCAGGCCCTCACTTTCCATGGCCACGGCCAACTTTGGAGAAATGAGTGGTTCTACGTTCCCTTCCGGCATCTTCAGGTTGGTGAAGTCCTCCGATGGAGAAGTTGAAGGCGATGTAGCAATGTGTGGTGTAATGATGCCGCCTGTGTGCAACCAAGGCTCGAATTTTACCAAGGTCCGGTCGTCCAGATGTGCCCTGTGCACCATCCATATCATCCAATTACCGATTTGGGATGATTTGCTGGCCACTGCCTCGGTTCCATTCACGAAGCGCCGGGACTCCAAGAAACCTCCAAGAGACCTCTTTCTCGAGGTCATGGAGTTCCCCGGCTTCGCTGCACGCCAACACCCGCCTGAGCTCCAAAGCCAGCTGAGTAGTTCTATATTCTGAGCCCTTTCCATCTGCAGCCCAACGGCTTCACAAAGTCCTGCCATTGAGTCATGCTCACAGGATCGCGGTCCATGCATATCTGCATATCTGTTGCGCTCCTCGTCAATAGATTGCACCCATTGGTCCGCAGCTTTCGAGACCTGGCAGCCAAGGAAGGCAAGCGGGGCCAAAGCGTGGCAGTCGGCCTTTGCCGTGGAAGGGATCACTTCCTCAGTATGTGCCTGGAACGTAACGGCCCGGCTCCTTTTTTGTCCCTCGGCTGAGTTCGGGCTTCGGGCCTCGGCCTGTGCAACCTGGGCAGCGGCGAGGGCGACGGCGGCCTCGCGGTCCAGGCCTCAGAGAGGCGCCCTCCACTCCGCCACTCCGCCACGGCCGTCATCGCAGGCGCAAAAGTGCAGAGGCGAGCGCTGCTACGTCGACGCCCCAAATTCGCCTTAACGACTCGGACATCTCAAATACTAAGAAGGCAGGACGACTCCCGCCTTGTGCTCGTCGCAAGCTTTCTTCAAGCACCAGCCAAGGCCCATGTCCTCCAAGACCTTTTCGATGGTAGCCTCAGCTTGAAACCGAACGAACTCATCGAACATCTTCCGACATAGCACACAGGAAGAGCCGAGGGTCGCAAGCCTCGGTGCAAGTTCGGACCTAGGCCCAGGCGACATCCGTCCCAGACGGCTAGGCATCCTTCCATAGTTATCAGAACTCTCGTGATTTCACACCATCCCAAGGCGCGAGACATCAAACACGAACTATCCGTTGTCTTCGCCGTCGTAGTTTGGACAAACAGGGTACAGTGCGCCGTGGTGTACATGCTAGTCGCTAGTATGAAGCATTCCTGTCCACCGGCAGGTGCTGACAAGCGCAATCATCAACAGCAAAATCCTTCTTCCCTCCTGCCCTCTGCTGAGACCGGCCGAGCGGACACGTAACTGCTTCCTTGATGTCGGGTTGAAAAAAGCTACAAGTAACTGGTCCGTTGCATCGAAGCAGACATCAGCAATGCCTGTCATCCTGACTACAAAGGCTGGTGCACGCTGATCATTGCAGTTCATGTCCGACAGAACCACACCATCCAGAACCTCACACAAACATCTAAACCAACAATGTTCGATTCAGCTTGGGATGCTTGCAAGTTAAGCTGAACTCAGAATCGGACCGTACGTATCCGTGCAATTCTGGAACAGTCGCCGCCAAATATATCCTGCTCGACTGGGCCGAGCCATAGGAGCACCGCATGCCGTGCGGGCAAACATAAATGAATCTGCTAGAAAGCCAAGATGCTGCCAGCTGCTGGCCTCCAGCCCAAGCCAAACTCACATGGTGGAGGCTGTAATAAAAGCAGTTTCATCTAGGCTGCGATTGTCGCTGGTTTTCGTCACCATCATGGTCATGTAATCGCGTGCATCCTCCAGTGTCCTAGGCTCTGAGGTGTGTCAGTAACATAGTCGGCCAGGCAAATGTAAAACCACTAATCTTACCCACCGAGCTGCTTCAAGTAGTCAAGCTCGGCCATCGGCCTCAGTTCGAGTGCAACTCCAAGGAATCGAAAGAAAGAAAAAGGTTGTGCTGCTGAGGCGAAAACAGCTTTACTTTGCTGTTGCAATAGAGCTCTACCTTCTCTGCCGCAATTTCCATGCGGCCTTAGCACTCAGAGAACAGTGTTTGCAAGGTGAGCTCTTCAGCGAGTTCTTGCGAGGTGCTGAGCACTGCATCGATTTTGGTCTCCATTTCGAGATTAACTACCCTCGCTTCCCTTCCTGAATCGGTTTGAGCCTACCCCGGCAGAAGGCAAAAGAACAAGCAGAAATTAACGCCGAAGGCCAGGGCCACCGTGCCAACGAAATGTGCGCCTTCTGTGTCGCACTACCAGAAACCCGTACGCTAAAACAACAAAAGCCCCTACATCAAACTGTTTCGAGAGCGAACCAGAATCCTCACACTTGAGCTGTTTGGGGAAGTTTTAATATGACCCGTACTGTTTGGGGCAAACTAAAAACCCGTTAATAACCGTTAATATGTATACAGTAAACTGTTTGGCGAAGCTTGCTGCTCTTCCTTTCCCTTTTTTCAACAACCTTCTGGCGCCTTGCTATGCTTTTTGCAATTCCTACCTTGTCGACAGGTCTGTCTTCTCTTTGTTAGTTCGCCTAGGTTGTTTTTCTTCTCAAATTTCCTGCGAAGTCGTTTCCCTTTGCGGGCTGGGCAAACGAGTGCCGGGGTAAAACGGCGACTGCATGCGGTGCAGCTCCAAACCCCGCTTCCGCAGTTTGTTCCCAGCCGGAAAGTCGACCCTGTCAGTGAGCTCCATGGCCGCAAGTCGATTGCAGGGTGGAGTTGGTCGTCTCGGACGGCATTTTTACTCATTGCTGAACTAACCAGCGATCGGGATCCGCAGGCACGCGCAAGCCACATTCCCACACAGTGGATTCGCCCGACGGCCGTTACGGCATGACCACGCCCTCACAGTGCTCGTCATGTACACGCGACCAACCGCCGGGATCAAGTTGCGAAGGCTACAGTCAGTTTTCCACTAAGCCGTAGGCTTAGTAAGGCTTAGTCTAAGGGGCCCCTGCGGGCAAGGGGTGGTGCCAAAACACTGTACAAGACCGAGTTACACACACTGTGCGCGCTGCAACATGGGTCTGTTTCACACCAGTGACTCTTGCAGCGTCAGTGTGGTGAAACTTGCGACCTAGGTCCGACGTCACTGATCGTCGTCCGCCGCACTTCTTCGTCGACCGTCTCGGAAGTTGGTTTGCGCGCTTTTTCACTACACTCTCGAGTGGTTGCTCCATGTCGAATGTGTTAGTCTTCAAGGCCTCTACCAACTTGCTCCATGACCTTAGTCAGGGGGTCAGCTATCATAACGTCATTGTCAATCCATCTGACGATGCCAGTCAACTGATCATCCGCTGGCTTGTAGTCGTCGTAGATTTGGTCACCAGCTTTCTCTCCGGCCTTGCGCCAAAGTTCTTGGCAAAGCGACGCGATCTGTAATGCTCAACCTCTTTGTCCGAGTGCTTATTACACTCGCATTCGAAAGGGTCTGCTCAAGACTCTTGCTGTCTGTCATCCAGACCTGCCACACAAACTTGGCCGACGTAGGTCCCACCTTTTCATATCGAGACATCCGAAGATGTCGGTGATAGCTGCTCTCAGCACGTCACCGTCTTCCACACCTGCTTGAAATGTGTAGGCCTCTGCCTGTATGGTGGAGCGACATACCCTCCGAACGAGGTTGCAGGCCCACGCGCCGTCAGTAAGAAACACCATCCTAGCTCCCTGGCTCCGGTGTCCTTCCCCAGATGTCATCTCAGAAATGATAATGATCATCTCTTCGGACTCAAGCCCGTGCGAAGCGTCCGTGACCACCAATCTCATCAGAGCTCCTGGGGTCTTCCAGTCCAACAGACCAGGCTGGAAAACAAGTCCTTTGTCGTATGTGCCAATAGCATACTCGACCGCTTTACTGGCATCCTTAATGTCCGCTACGGTTCCACTGCTAGAGGCTGACTGGATTCTGGACACTCTGCAGCTCAGTCGGCTCTGCACTGTCTGCAAACCCGAGCGAAAGACCCACCGACGCTCTTGGCTGGCATCCACACTGCTGGGTGGCACTTGGCGGGCACCGGCGCAGCCGGGTAGCGATGGGCGGCATTGGGCAGCCGACGCTCAGCGAAGAGCTTGCCGAGCCGACGCTGCCATCACTGCTGCCGCTACGCGCCCTTTATAACCGTATCGTAGCGGCGAAAGGCGACCGGACCATTCTTCGGCGGACGGAAAAAGGTGTGACAACAACAAAATGCGTGTTGCCAGAGTCCGTTAACGGATCTCTCGTCTTGTCCAGATGCATGGATCTTAATGACGTTCCCTGTCGTGTCATTGCGTCATCTCCTTGCTGACCACCGTGGGTGGCTTGGGGCTGTGCTGCGCCGAGCGAGTGCGGACGGCCGCCTATTGCATGGGCGGCTTGGCCGGACGCGCTCCCTGTCATGCGCCAGCGCCGGCCCGATGCTGCGCGAGCTGTCAGCTGCAGACGAGGCAGCAGCAGCAGCAGCAGCTGCAGCAGCAGCAGCACCTGGACCTTCATTGAGGGCAGCGGCAGCCGCAGGCGCCGCACTGGAAGCTTAGAAGAAGGCTGGACTGAGCGCCCCGACTGGCCCACCCTTCTCGAGGGCCCAGCGCCTGCAACGGATGAGCCGGCAGAGACCGAAAATTGGCTTCGTGGCTGGCAGAGACTGGCAGCTCGCATATACNCTGCGGCGCCAACGTCGATGTGCTCGGCGATCACCGCGCTGCATGCGCCCGCAGCGTGCTTGCTCCATGGCCCGACGAGCCTCGATCCTCGAGCGCGCGTGGGTACGGGTCGCTGTCGGCGCTGAAGGCCGCGTGTTGCCTCAGCAGTGGCTGTTGCACTGCACTGCACCAGGCATCCCAGCCGACGATCGGCTCCGGCTCAACTTCGTCCTGTATGGCGCCACGCGGCGCGGCGAAGCGCTGTGTGGCGACGTGACACTCGTGTCGCCCTTACGCGCGGATGGGCAGCCGCAGCCGGGGAGCCGTGATCGCGACGGCGCGGCTATCGAAGTCGTGCGGCACCGCAAACTCGCGCGGCTAGGCCCGCAGCGGCTCGTGGTGCTGGCGTGCGACCTCTCCACCGCCTGCTACAAGTGCGGTCTCTGCCAGTTCCCCCGCCACCCTGCGCGCTGCCGCCTCGGCAGGCTGGCGGTGACGGCGGTGGGGGGGTTTCTTGAGCTGCGTACAGCAACGCGCCCTGGCATCCACGCTGCTGGGTGGCACTTGGCGAGCACCGGCGCAGCCGGGTAGCGATGGGCAGCATTGGGCAGCCGACGCTCAGCGAAGTTGTCGAGCTAGCCGAGCCGACGCTGCCATCGTTGCCAGAGTCCGTTATAACGGATCTCCCGGGTGCCTCCTCTTGTCCACATGGATCTTAGTGATGTTCCTTGTCGTGTCATTGCAGGATATGTGAAGTGCTGAAATCCCGCAGTACCTGAATCTCCCGGTTTTTTTCTCCGCCACAAGGGCATGCCTACTACCCGGCGGCTCATCCCTCTGGCACGGGTGGAGCGGCGCTGGCCAATCCTGCCCCAGTGCCGTGCTGGCGACGGCCTGCCTCACGGCAACAGCCAGTACAGCGCAACGTTCTAGTCGCGCCCATTTGGCTTGCATGCTGCTTTCCGCAACTAACGCCGCCCGCCCATGACCCCGGAAAGTCCTGCCCAAAACTTTCCCCCAAGTAAACGCCGCGCNGCGCAACGTTCTAGTCGCGCCCATTTGGCTTGCATGCTGCTTTCCGCAACTAACGCCGCCCGCCCATGACCCCGGAAAGTCCTGCCCAAAACTTTCCCCCAAGTAAACGCCGCGCGAAATCTCATGTGTGTAATGCGCCAGGATCTAGTAGAAAGCTTTTCCCCAAGTAAACGCAAGTCACGCCCATAATGTCGATATGCAAACCAACCATATCAAACACCATCTAAACGCCCTGAAATGCTGCATCTATTAGATCTTACAACAAAGTCACCAAACATGCACCACAAACTCGTCAAACACCAACTAAAAGCACTGAAATGCTGCATCTATCACATCTTACAGCAAAGTTACTTAACATGCACCACAAACTCGTCAAACACCAACTAAACGCTCTGAGAGGCTGCCGCTAGCGCATCTTGCAACAAACACACCAAACATGCACCCCAAACTCGTCAAACACCATCTAAACGCACTGAAATGCTGCTTGGTCGTGTAGAATGTAGTTTCAGCGGTTTGTACGTGGGGTTTGAGGTCAAACACCAACTAAACGCACTGAAATGCTGCATCCAGCACATCTTACATACTACTACTACTACTACTACTACTACTACTCCTACTCCTACTCCTACTCCTACTACTACTACTACTGCTGCTACTACTACTACTCTCTGTTGCATCAAACGTGTCTGACCTACCAAGTAGACGTCTGGATTGCGCCAACCACAACGCACAGTGGCAGGTATAATGGGTCCAAAAATGTGTGGCTGATAGAGCAATCCGCGTAAGATGCGCGTAAGGTTCGCGTAAGCAGCGCGTAAGCGGCAATCTCGTTTGCCAACCCACTCATCTGCTGATGGTNGTATAATGGGTCCAAAAATGTGTGGCTGATAGAGCAATCCGCGTAAGATGCGCGTAAGGTTCGCGTAAGCAGCGCGTAAGCGGCAATCTCGTTTGCCAACCCACTCATCTGCTGATGGTCCCAAGAACTGATCCGCAGTTAGTCTTGATGTTGTATGGGTCTCAGGGCCTCCCGTGCACCCCCAAACCGGTGTGCGCGAGGGATGCACCACCCACCCCCTCTCCGGTTTCAAGTTTTTCCTCAGGTTGAACGATACCCGGTCGTAGATTAAAATATTGGGGTGAACGATACCCTGCGGTGTGATTTCATNCAAAACCACCCCACCACCCTCCCCATGTAGATTCCAGAGGCAGCCGTTGGAGTCACAAATCATTGGCATCACAACACACAAAGAGCAGCCTTTCCCCATGCAGACGCTCGCTTTCGAAAACATTCGCTCAGGACGCACATTGGTCACATGGGCAACACCTCACAAGGAGCGGTTCCACATGCACCCGCTCATCAGCAGAACAGTGACAGCACATCACGGTCAGCCATTCCCCATGTAGACGCTCGAACAACCAGATAACCAGTGTTCCGAATGCCAACCTGTTCCGCAACTACTTCTAGACGCCTCGATTGTAACGAAAACGACAAGATCCCATACCTGTGAGGATACCGTATTCCCCAAGGTGACGCCCCTGTGNAACCTGTTCCGCAACTACTTCTAGACGCCTCGATTGTAACGAAAACGACAAGATCCCATACCTGTGAGGATACCGTATTCCCCAAGGTGACGCCCCTGTGACGCGCCTTTCGGCTACCTAGGACGACTTAGGGCCTGGATCCTGCAGCAAACAAACACCGCAGATCATCATCTTGGAAGCCTTTCCCCCATGTGCACACCGAAACGCAACGACCTCACAACAAAGCTTCCCTCGAAGGTNGCCTTTCCCCCATGTGCACACCGAAACGCAACGACCTCACAACAAAGCTTCCCTCGAAGGTCTGGCGCTGCCACGAAAAAAACGCGACGACTTTAGCAACTGGGAGTACTACTAGTACTACTACTACTTCTAGTACAACAACAATAACTACTACTACTACTACGACTACCACCACCACCACCACCACCTACTACTACTACTACTACTACTGCTACTACTCCGACTCCATTTCGCAAGCATCCGCTCAGGACACGCATCAATGGCATCACAACGCGTCAAAACCAGCCATTCCCCATATAGATGCTCAATTCGCCTGGACCCTGTAGTGTATCATGAATTATGACATATTGTCTGGCCGATACGACTTCCTAAGCTGCTTCCCTGCTGTTGTTTCCGACACAAATCAAGAATCCACCACTGCATACATGACCATGCTTACATCCAACATCATTTCCCGCAACTAAACGCTTGTGGGCACGACTTCTCTAGAATCGTTCCCCCATCTACTACAAGGATGCGAACAGAGCGGGCACGACTACAACATACGGGAGTACTGGTACTAGTGCTGGTGCGAGTACGAGTACAGGAACCACCACCACCACCGCCGCCGCCACCACCACCACCACCACAACTACGAGTACCACTACAGAACTGCAGCTGCAGCTGCTGCTGCTGTTGCTGCCACTGATGCGATGAGTACGGCGACGAGCATGACCACGATCACGACGACTGCAACTAGTACGACGACTACGGCTACCACAAATCATGCAGGCCTCTTGGACCTTTGGGCACTGGCCTGGACAGGCCAGCTTGGGATCTTGTTCGGCCTGTCGCAGAGTTATAAATACAGCGAAGCTTCCAACTGGAATCCTATACTGTTATACCGTCGTCAACCCTAAATCCTATGCTAAACGGTCTTCCTGACATCCTAACTCAGGCGACAAGCCAATTTCGCGCATTCGAAAATGCTGGCGTCCGTCTTAGTGACTCACAAGCATACAGACAAACGAACCTGCTGATCATGCACCCAAACGAGACATTTCAATCTGGCAGAGTCGAACCCTTGCAGCTTTTGCTTCTTACTTCGATATCTAAGGGTTGCAGTACGCTCTCGTACTATGTATGCCCTGCCAGGTCGGCGGTTTGTGGCTGAGGCTATGATTGAAAACAGCTTGCAGTCCCTAGGACGGACGTGTCGGTGACTCCTCAGACACTTTGGTCTTGGAGAAGCTTGTTTACATCCAGCGCACATGCAGATGCACGTGCAGCGGTTTGCGAACGTGCGTTCGGGCCACACTTGTTCTGCCGGGGACAAAGTGGCATTGAAAGGACTGCGAGAACCGGAGCTCTACGGGTTCAAGTTCAAGTCAAGCCTGCCCCTTTCACCATACTTCGTCTCCGGCAGCTCCCTCTTCGCAAGAGCAAGTGAAGGGTTTGAGAGTTTGAGTATGGTTCGGAAAACGGTGCAAGAAAAGGACACCAGCAAACAGACCTATGCCCAAACAGGGCATGCTTCTTCGTTTCACCTCCTCATGCAAGTCTTTGGATCACTCCCAAGGGTCCAACACTTCTTGTGTCTCCATATAGGGGAACCTAATCACGAGACCGTTATGATTAGAAGGTGTGTTGGGGGGCGCGGTAAAAGCTATAAAGGAATACTAACACTACAACTGATGTAGGAGGCCACATTAAACCGGCTTGGACCTCTGACTCTGGGAGATGGCCCGTCCTGGACAGGCCAGTGCTCCCCCACTTCTGCCGGCTCCGGTCTACATTATGAATTCCGCAGTTTGGGAACCTTGAAAGCAGGGCCGAAGTCTGAGATGTTGGCCTTAACTAGGTCCTTTTTCGGCATGTCGCAGAGTTGCAGATACACTGAAGCTACTGAAGCTTTCAACCTAAATCTTTCAATCCTACACCGTCCTACACCCTAAATCCTCTACTAAACGGTAAACCTGAAATCCCAAAGACTCCAGCGACAGGCCAATTTCACGCACCGGTTGGTGCTGGCGTCCGTCTTAGTGAACCACAAGCATACGTAAACGAAGCTGTGGATCCTGCACCCAAGCAAGGCATTTCAACGTGGCGCTTTCGAACCCTTCAAGCTTTTGCTTCTTACATCGATATCATGGAGCTACAGTATGTTCTGATGTTATACCTTGTCAGGTGGAGGATCTGTGGCTAAGGTTCTCCCTAAATCCCCCTGTATAGACAGCTTGCAGTCCCTAGGACGGACCTGTCAGTCTCTCAGACCCCAAGCTCTTTCAGGAGCTTCTCCAGCTCCCTTTCGTAGCTCTCGGCCTCTGCCGCCGCCATCTCGGCTTCCTCTGGGTTCTTTTTAAGGAATTAACAGAATAGGGATCTATAGTAAATAAAATCTATTTTCATTTTTATGGTAATGTAAATTGAAGTTATAAGTTAAAATGATAGGGATCTATAGTAAACAAATATATGGTTTTCTTATTTATGGTAACTTATAATAAATTAGATTCCTTAACAAGAACCCAGTCCTCCAGGGCAAGCTCCGCCTTCCGCTCGGCTTCCGCAACCATCTTGTCTACCAGGTCGCCCACGTGCGTGATCGCCTCGGCAACACCGTCGGCAGAGGTTTCCGCTGCGAAATCCATCGCGTCCTCATTCTCCACCGGAACAAGCTCCTCCAAGGCATCGGGAAGAGCAACTTCAAACTTAACCGACTTAATGCAGAATTCCCGACAAAGCAAGGCAAACCTCGCAACTCTCTTCCCACTCCCCCTCGTGCCCCCAAAAGCCCTATACCCACCGCCCTACTGCCACAGCACAATCGATGTCTCCTCCTCCAACACCTCGTCGGCCAGCGCGTGCTGAGCGGCTTTGTCCTCCGACTTGGCTTTGCCGCGGCACTTCTTTCGCTCCAGGCCGGCCTTCTCGCGGGCGGCCTGGCTTAACCTGGGTTGTAGTTAGGAATAGGAAAAGGTACCCTCCATAGGCGCCACAAGGGAAATTGGAAAGTTTCCCAAAGTGCCACCTAGCCACCATGTGTCGCAGGATTCGGATGGACCAGGCGCGCGCCTGGGCTGCTCCTCGGCGGCCACACGGAGAGCACTTGCACGAGGCACCGTGCGCCATGCTGCGACAGGGTTGGGAAGATGTTGAAGGGAGCCTTCCACAGGTTTCAATCGAAAGCGCTCGATCCACAATGGCACATGGAGCAACGCACTGTCGAATCGACGCTACAAAAAAGCTATAAAACACTCCATTGCCCCTGGTCCAACAGCAGCAAGCTACAATCGTGTTTTCTGCGAAACATTGTCACCTCGGCAGCACTTTCATCGCTGATCTACGTGCGATGTGGAGTGAGCTCGACAAGCAATTTGCCTTTCTACCTCGCACCCTCAGCGATATGCGACGTGCGTTGTCGCCGTGCTGGTTCTGCCGGATTGCCGTGGACAAAGTGGATTGAAACTTGACACCTGCGCATGGTCGCGACAAGCCCATCTTGGGAAGGAGGGAACAGGACTTGGTGAGGCCTGCAGGCAATCAGCATAGGTCTGAGAAGTATCACGCAGTGCGGGCCACAATAGACCAGGCCCGAGACTAGGCAATAAGATTGAAGTTCAACCGAACAGAGGAGGCATGCTACACAAGCAACAAACACATTGAACCTCACGGCAAGGATTCTGGCGCACATCTGCAAGGTGTCCTTGAACGCCTTTCTTTGGTCTTGATATTCATCCATTTGTTGACCCCTCCCTGTGCAATTGGACGATCATGAACGATCCATCCCCCGAAATCGAAGCAAAACCCCTGCCAGACTTAGACAACGCTACGAGGCGTGGCGATCCGAGATTCAGAAGCTCACTTTCCCTGGTGCTTGCCGAGTCTAGTCTTTAAGTGTGCTTGCCACATGAATGTTTCTACTCTATCGTAGACCCTTGATATCGAGCTCTGATCCTGAAGATCGACGGGCATCTCGGCTACCCAGGCAAATCCAAACGTCGTGGGGTTTAGGCTTCAGGGTTTCAGGATTCGGGGTTTCGGTTCTGGATCCTTTTGGGGATGGCTGACGCGCTACAGGTCGAAGCTGCAGAGCAGCAGAGCTCAGGAATCAAGAGGTACAGTAAGGGCCCTTAAGAATTAGAATAGGGCTTTGGGGACCACTATACCATAATACTATAATTACACTAAGGAGTTCCCCAAGTAATATAAGTAATTGTTAAGGCCTTTACAGTACAATAATCAGCAAGGGGCAGGCTGCGCGCTACTCCCAAGCAGCAATAACATAGTCACCCCCGACATGCCGGAAACCTGAACCCACGAGTGGGGTTCACGGGCACTTGAAGGTGAGAGCTAATGAAGCAAGGGTACGTGGTTCCTGAAGCAGCCACTCTACATGAGATTCGGTCCACTTATTCGGATGTGTCCTGCTCTGTTCAGGGAAGAAGTAACACTTCGATCTATGGGAGATCACCAACTCATGCACAGTGAGGCCTGGAACACGGCAGCAATTGGAAGGTGAAGCCGCTGGCAGAGGCCGCCTCATCTTCCTGCGTTGCTGAATCACAAGCTGTGTCTATCTCTCGGTGTGATTACTTGGGGTTTGGGGATTCTTCACAAGCCTCTTCAGATCTTCTTGCGAGCTCCTGAGATCTCGCTTGGGCACTTCCCCAAACTCGAAGACCTACCTGTACCGTAGGGCGTAGGGTTTGGGGCACGGAACCCTCCGTTGGCCTCCAAAGTTGTCCACAGCTGTCGGAGCTGGAGCGTCTCGGGGCTGTGCAAAATGAAATCCTTGTCGGGTTCTCAGTCGGTCGGCTGTTCAGTTCTGAGTACATAAAGGAATGCTTGAAGGTTTGTGCGTAGATCCATGTAACTACGTAGGCCAGTCATACTTGTACTGCTTCTTGTTCCTGCGCAACACAAACCAACACTGTGCGGATGGCAACTGGTATCTTCAAGAACCTATGGCAAGCCCGCGCCTGAACTCCTGGAAAGGGGGAATCTCACGCCGGGCACCGTGACGACCGTGCCGATGCAGCCCGCATGGGGCCTTGGCATGGGCACGCAACAGCTCGAGACTTCTGACAAAGTCTGCGGCTCCAGAGCCCTCCGTGCGGCCGTGTGGCCCTTCTGCCACCCGCACTCGGCCTCCCAGCCGGCCGACGGTGCTTTCGAGCGTGGCATCGACTCGACCGCGCTACGGCCATGGGCGGGGCCAGCACTCGCCCATCATCTGCCGCTTCGCAGGGGCCGCCCAGACATAGCGAGTCTGCGAAGCCATGTTGGGCGTCCCTAGCAAAGTGCCTGGCTTCACCATCTTCACTCAGGTCACTTTGGTGATTATGGACGAAAACGAAACGCTCATCGAGCTTCAGACGGCGTCGATGGTCACAAGCCCTTTCACACACACAGCCAGCACAAATGCAGCAAAGCATGAGACATGCACATGTGCAGCTTCGACAGCGCTCTACACACACCCTTTCTGCAGCTCAATCAGAATCAGCTCTCTGCCCGGAGCTCAGTGTACTGGAACAGCTCGTCCCTGCCAACCAAGAGCACACCCTTGCAATCCCGCACGCATTCTTGAAGCAGCCTCGTAAAGAAAAGGCCGCAAGCAAACCACTGCTGGTCCCGAATTAAGTTGGGAAATCAAACTTGTCTTTTTGATGATAAGCTTGCTTTTATCATTTGCAACCGACATTCATGAGGCGGCTGGAATTTCAGGGTTTCAGGAATCGACCTGTCCGTAAGCCCGGAACTCAACGCTAATATATCATCTTTTTCCAAGGCAACAGCACANGTCTCTTGCGAGAGCAGTACGGCTGATATCTGATATCCCATTGCTTGCGACATAGCATCTTTTTGCTCTTTGCCTTAGCATAGCCCGCCTGCGCAACAGCCAAAAGCTAAAGTTAACGCGAGACATGTTGCCATGTCAGACGGTGGAAGTGGCAACTTCAACACTCAGCTTCACAGAAATTGCTTCCAGCTTTCGGATCATGGCAAAGGCGGGCATCGCCACCAAATCGAAGCCAATGCTACGGAGGCTGAGATGAGGACAGCAATGAGGATGATCATGACCGTGAATGTGATGTACATGCTGCTGATCATGATGGTGGTGGTGGTGGCGGTAGTGGCGGAGTTGCGGTCACAACTGGTGTTGTCATCGCCATAGCAAAGAAAACTTCAGCACCATGAGTCATCATGATCATCATTATCACCGTTGCCTTCACGGCTATCGAAGTCACCATCTTTTCTCTCTGCATCTTTTATGAGTCATCGCCGAGCACGACTCGTAGGACTATGACTATGCCAGCCCAACCATCACCACACAATCATGGAGACATGATACGAACTCAGCTACAGCCTGGGGGTGTGCGGGGGGGGGGGGGGNCTTCCGCAACGTTTGATTTCTACTTGCCGGAGCCGACTCCCTGAATGGTGCCTTAAGGTTTTGGGGACCCCTCAGAAACCCTTCAAACTACCGCCCCACTAAACCGTATATACAACGTATAAAGCCATCTGACCTAAACATTTTCAGCCCTGGAGCCAGGCTCCTGGGGCCTGGCGCTTCTTGATATCCGTAAATCCACTCAAAGGTCCAGTACAAACCCCTCTACGCACCAAGGCCCACGACGTCTCTGCATATGCATACATATACCTGCATGAACATGTATATTTTTACGCAGGACAGATGTATGCAGGAATTTTAGAACCATGCGTCTAAGTTATGTACGCTTGCATCTAGTTCCTGTCGATCGAGCTTCAGACGGCGTCGATGGCCACAAGCCCTTTCACACACAGCCAGCACAAATGCAGCAAAGTATCAGACGCGCAAGCATGCACATGTGCAGCTTCGACAGCGCTCTACACACACCCTTTTCTGCAGCTCAATCAGAATCAGCTATCTGCCCGGAGCGCAGTGTACTGGAACAGCTCG
This sequence comes from Symbiodinium sp. clade A Y106, assembly GCA_003297005.1. Classification (NCBI taxonomy): domain Eukaryota; class Dinophyceae; order Suessiales; family Symbiodiniaceae; genus Symbiodinium; species Symbiodinium sp. clade A. The sequence continues at coordinate 56,452 of BGNK01001485.1, read as the reverse complement.
TCCCTGCCATCCAAGAGCACACCCTTGCAATCCCGCACGCATTCTTGAAGCAGCCTCGTAAAGAAAAGGCCGCAATCAAACCACTGCTGGTCCCGAATTAAGTTGGGAAATCAAACTTGTCTTTTGGATGATAAGCTTGCCTTTATCATTTGCAACCGACATTCATGAGGCGGCTGGAATTTCAGGGTTTCAGGAATCGACCTGTCCGTAAGCCCGGAACTCAACGCTAATATATCATCTTTTTCCAAGGCAACAGCACANTTTATCATTTGCAACCGACATTCATGAGGCGGCTGGAATTTCAGGGTTTCAGGAATCGACCTGTCCGTAAGCCCGGAACTCAACGCTAATATATCATCTTTTTCCAAGGCAACAGCACACTCAGCGTGTCGGGGAGGTGGTAAATCTAAAGCCAGTATGTGATCTTTTCATCCCCCTATCAGGTGGGGGGTTTTAGGGTTGACAAAGCCACGAAGCCATGGGGAGAGCTGGGAGCCCAGGAGCAACGACGCCACATGCCAAGAGCCCAACCAAGAAGCTCCGGGAAACTCCAAGAAAATTTTTTCCAATGATGCCATGCAACGGCTTTGAAAACACATTGTAACTCGAATGTAACTCCCAAAACAAATAATCCTCCAAACACCGGCGCCTGCCATCATCCAAAGCGACGTTGATGACATACTGCATCTGGTTCCTGCGCAACACAAACCAACAATGTGCGGATGCAACAGGTATCTTCAAGAACCTATGGCAAGCCCGAGCCTGAACTTCTGGAAAAGGGGGAATCTCACCCCGGGCATCGCAACCACCGTGCCGATGCAGCCCGCATGGGGCCTTGGCATGGGCACGCAACAGCTCGAGACTTCTGACAAAGTCTGCAGCTCGGGAGCCCTCCGTGCAGCCGCGCGGCCCTTCTGCTACCCGCACTCGGCCTCCCAGACGGCCGACGGTGCTTTCGAGCGTGGCATCGGCTTTGTACGGCCAGCACTCGCCCATGGCCGTAGCTCGGTCTTCGAGCAGGGGCCACACGGTAAGGTGCGTGGCCTCCACCTGCGTTGCACTTCCGACCGGCTCCGCTTTTTCAAGGACAGCACGTGGCACCGCCCCTACTCATCAGCACTTCTAAACCTGGAGGGGCTTGGCTCCGGAATTGCTGCGGCAGCTCGCCTCCATGACCACCGAGTATCTGAGCCGGAACTCCTTTGGGTGGATGTTTGCTCCCAAGACCACCACATCCCCCACCTTGGGCCGCACGAGACGGAAAATGCATACGCAGTACTCTCATTTGTCGGGGCTATATCGAGACTAAATACAGCTTTCCTTGCAGCCTCCTTGCAAGCTACATCTCGGTCGATTTTGGGCCGCTCATCAGCAAAAAGTATGTCAGAAGAAGAAGAAACAAGTTGGATCAAGTAGAACACACTGTAGAAAACATTCTATCGCACCCCCCAAAAACCGAAAGCCTATGCAAAACTGCATAACCCCCTTAAGTCTTTCAACATACCCTGGGCCCCGAACTGTGGCCCTGCTANCCCCTGCCCCGCCTGCGCCTCACCCTTGGGCTTCTCAGGCAGCTTGAGCCCCAGAGCTTCCACCTCGGCCAGAAGAGCGTCCAGCTCTGCCTGGCCGAACTGTGCCGGTTCCGCCTTCGAAGCTTCTGGAGGCCTTGGCGGCGGCGGAGGAGGCTCTTCAGTGGATTCCTCGTCTTCCTCCTCCATTGTGTGTGCCTGGCTTGTCTGGGCTTCCTGCGCTTGCTGGTCCTCGCCCTCCGCCTCATCCAAGAAGGGGTTTGCTGGGCCGAACGAAACGGGCTGGCCATTGGGATACACCAGCTCCAGAGGTGGCAGAGGGGTTTGTGGAGCCGGTGCCGTTGCAACACCTGGCTCAGGGATGGCCTGGCCGGGATCTGACATTGGCGTGGTTGCAACGCACTTAACGGGAGGTTCCCCCTTTGGGGGTGCCTTGGACTGGAGTGGCTGCGGGGCCTGGGCCTTCTCAGCGGACGTTGTCGCTCGCGACGACCCTCCCAAAAGTCGGGGTAGCTGCATCGGTACAGCAGGCCTCATGACAAATCGGACGGTGCGCCGCATGACGATTGGCGGCATCGCGTAACGCCAGGCCCACACATGGCTGGATGTAGCGGCTGGCTGCGCATGCAGCGGCGTCTGCCGCTTTACAGGGGCCGCCCAGACGTAGCGAGTCTGCGACGCCATGTCTGGGGTCCCTACAGATCCTATAGCAAAGCCTGGCTGCAATATCTTCACTCAGGTCCTTTTGGTGGTTATGATAGTGCATATGGACGAANATCGAGCTTCACGCGGCGTTTGGGACCCTAAGGTTAGGCCGGAGGCCACAACCTCGATCTTTGAAGTCTGCGGCGGCGGCAGCTGCAGAGATGCGGAACTGTCGTCTGGCAGCTACGCCATCTCTCATGCTACTCCACTTGAAAGCAGATGTAAGTCACAGGACTAGCTGCTGAGCAGCCCAGCTTTGCAGTTGAGTGACATGCGGCCCATTCATGCCTGCAGGCTACTTTCTGGAGCTTCATGGCATTCAAGGCTGAACCAGCACATGTTGAAGATGTTGCTGTAATTGAAGTCTGTAATTGTAGTGAAGTCCATCTGCGTGCTTGAAGGCTTTTTCAGCCACAGCCTCAAGCCGATTTTGATTTCAGCATGCCCGATTCACAGGTGACTTGCCGTCCTTACTGCTGCATCTCCTCATCGTCCTCACAGCCACTGGAAGAACAGCTGCAACGTCACCTGAGCACGAAGTGCTACTGGTCAGTCACAGGAGGCAGGGTACAGTGCGTGTTTCCTTCTAGCATCTTCCTTGAGATATCAATGGCAACTTCGAACTTCGAGACTATGAGTGTTCGTAACACTTGCCCCTGACTCGTGTCCGTAAAGCTGCCCTCGCTCTGCATCCTGAACATCCCCCCCCCCCCCCCCCCCCCCCCCCCCCCCCTCCGCGCCACCCCCCCACCCCGTGGTGTCCCGCCCCACTCGCTGCTCGCACGACTGCACCCGTCTACGCACTAGNCCCCCCCGCCCCCGCCTCCCCACACTGGCAGCCTTTCACGTATCGGTTGTTCACCAGCTCTATCGGCCGTTCCTCGTCGAGACACAGCTAAGGCAGCTGGCGGGGGACTGAGCATCTAGGCACTGCTGCAAGCGAAGTTTCACTCAGCAAGACCGATAGAGAGGTTCAAGCTGCTCGTGCTGAATTCTTCATCTGAGCATCGTCACGTTCAGCATCTCCACGCCGTCTGCTCTTCATCGCCCAAGAACCGGGAGCTATATCTTCGGTTTGCTGCGGGCTCCCGTCTCCAGCCAATCACCCGAACAGCTCGCGTCTTCCATGACATCGAGCTCCAGGTCTCCCAGACCTCCTTGGCTCGGAAACGCCGTTCTGGAAAAATCGCGTGCCAAAATGAACCCTGTGACCTCATAATGCGGAGCCAGGTAGCTGACAAAGTCCTGGCGATCCACGGCCTGCCTGCAAGACGCATCAATCGAGCTCTATGCGCAGGGTACAACTCCACACACTCGCTACAGTATGCTGCCCTCATCCCCGTCTCTTCACTCGTTATCACCATCACCATCACCCTCCTCCAACATCATCATCAACATCANCGAGCTCTATGCGCAGGGTACAACTCCACACACTCGCTACAGTATGCTGCCCTCATCCCCGTCTCTTCACTCGTTATCACCATCACCATCACCCTCCTCCAACATCATCATCAACATCAGAATCATCGTCATCATCATCAATATGATCGTCATCATCATCAACATGATCGTCAACATGATCACCATTGGCATCTGCATCGTCGTCATCATCATAACCAGCATAATATATCATAACCATCATCGGCAGCNCGAGCTCTATGCGCAGGGTACAACTCCACACACTCGCTACAGTATGCTGCCCTCATCCCCGTCTCTTCACTCGTTATCACCATCACCATCACCCTCCTCCAACATCATCATCAACATCATCATCATCATCATCATCGCCATCATCATCAATATGATCGTCATCATCATCAACATGATCGTCAACATGATCACCATTGGCATCTGCATCGTCGTCATCATCATAACCAGCATAATATATCATAACCATCATCGGCAGCNCATCATCATCAATATGATCGTCATCATCATCAACATGATCGTCAACATGATCACCATTGGCATCTGCATCGTCGTCATCATCATAACCAGCATAATATATCATAACCATCATCGGCAGCAGCAACAGCTGCTACTACTACTACTGCGACTCTCACGTCACCACCACCGACGACTGCGACATTGATCGACGACGACTGCCGCTACTAGAAAGCCAGCCTCACCCGGACCCAAAGCATCAGGAAGTATAGTCGTTCCGCACCATGTAATCGGGGATGGTTTTCAGATACAGTGGCAACGAAGGCTATTGACTGCTGCTGCTCCCGTACCGCTGCCGCTGCTAACTGGTAGAGTCGGAACCGGAGACACGGAGACAAGGGGGCACAGTATACAGGGCCGTTATAACTAGAATAGATAGGGTTTTCAGGCCATTATACGAGAATTACGATAATACTATAGTTATAAAAAGCCCCGGGCCTGCCCTTTAGCTCTTTTTGTCGTCGGCGCTTTTCCTTGCACCAACTTCGTCATGCACAGTGCGCTGGCTGAAACAGGCGTGCGGGACCGGACCCCTCCTGCTTAAAGGCGATCATCTCGGGGGAATCACCCTTCCTCAGATAGCGAGACAGACATGTGCAGCTTGGACTCTCCTTTCGACAGCAGCTTCGAAAACTCCGGCTCGATTCAAGATGCCGCACATCTGCTGAAAGAAGCAACCCAAGGATATGGTCTCTTGCGAGAGCAGTACGGCTGATATCTGATATCCCATTGCTTGCGACATAGCATCTTTTTGCTCTTTGCCTTAGCATAGCCCGCCTGCGCAACAGCCAAAAGCTAAAGTTAACGCNGTCTCTTGCGAGAGCAGTACGGCTGATATCTGATATCCCATTGCTTGCGACATAGCATCTTTTTGCTCTTTGCCTTAGCATAGCCCGCCTGCGCAACAGCCAAAAGCTAAAGTTAACGCAAGACATATTGCCATATCAGGCGGTGGAAGTGGCAATTTCAACACTCAGCTTCACAGAAATTGCTTCCAGCTTTCGGATCATGGCATATGCGGGCATCGCCACCAAATCGAAGCCAATGCTACGGAGGATGAGATGAGGACAGCAATGAGGATGATCATGACCGTGAATGTGATGTACGGTGGCGGTAGTGGCGGAGTTGCTGTCACAACTGGTGTTGTCATCGCCATAGCAAAGAAAACTTCAAGCACCATGAGTCATCATGATCATCATTATCACAGTTGCCTTCACTGCTATCGAAGTCACCATCTTCTCTTTCTGCATCTTTTACGCAACCATCACCACACAATCATGGACACATGATGCGAACTCAACTACAGCCTGGGGGGTGTGCGGCGGGGGGGGGGGGCCCNGGGGGGGGGCCCTGGCCTCTGGCATGGCCTCTGCTGCAGGCTCGAGCTTGGCTAGCTCCTCTGATGATTTTCGCGCTTGCGAGCTTCCGAAACGTTTGATTTCTACTTGCCGGAGCCGACTCCCTGAATGGTGCCTTAAGGTTTTGGGGACCCCTTAGAAACCCTTCAAACTAACGCCCCAATAAACCGTATATAAACCGTATAAAGCCATCTGACCTAAAGATTTTCAGCCCTGGAGCCAGGCTCCTGGGGCCTGGAGCTTCTTGATATCCGTAAATCCACTCAAAGGTCCAGTACAAACCCCTCTAGGCACCAAGGCCCACGACGTCTCTGCATATGCATACATATACCTGTATGAACATGTATATTTCTATGCAGGACAGATGTATGCAGGAATTTTAGAACCATGCGTCTAAGTTATGTACGCTTGCATCTAGTTCCTGTTGATGCTGGACCATCGCATGACAATATACTATAATATGTGCAAAAAACAATCATTTGCCATAATCTATACACTGTAATATGACCAAGGGTTCAGAGGCGACTTTGGGCATCGGAGTCCTCCTCCAGGCCGCGGAGCTCTGCTGCATGCCGCGCCTCTAAGTCGCCGAGGCGGCTGAGCAGCGCCCGCCTGCTGAGGACTCACCAGCTTGGGTTGGGGGTTTAGGGTTTATAGGAATTAGGTTCGGGTTGGGATTGCAGGATTCGGGGCATTGGGTTGTAGGCGGAGGATTTGGAGTGCTTTTTTGGACCCTCTTTTCCGCCTGCCCTGTTCGGAGTAGTTGCAATACCATAACGGCTGAGGATTTGCAGTTTGGGGTTCGGGGTTTGGGTTGAGAGTTTGGCGCATAGTCTGGGGTCTCGGGTTGCCTTTGACGACCTTGCCGGATACTGTAAGTGTAAAACGTAGTAGTTCAACCCCCGTGATCCTTCCGGTGTTATTGGCCCTGCTGCTGCTGGCCGTGGCGCGGGCTCCAACAGCTAGACTTCGGCGATATGGGGCGGGTACATTGTATCAGTCTGCACTCGGGAATTCCGAAGCTGTGCAGCACCTTCTGCATTCGCATTGGACAGTCAAGTTTGGACTCCGGCCGCACAAACTCCCCTGACCTTTCGTGTGGGCTCTTTAGAACTTTAGAAAAGCGGGGCGCCAAAGATCGTTCAATCCGGGGAAGCATGCTGCACCATTATGATTGATCCAACTGGAGACCGGACCACACACAGACGCAGACACACACACACACACAGAGAGCTTCGCTCGCAGACATCAGCGAGCTGATCCAGATTTCGCAGGGGTGTGGATGCTGGAACTTCACGGTGGCAAGTCTCTCTATGGCTCTATGATTTCCTTCCTCCAGCTGCTGAATCCCCATGTGTCTCTGCAGGTGTTGAGTAGTTTGGCTTTTCTGAAGTGGCCTGCCTTCGTCGACCTTTACATCGTGGCGATTATAATGTTTGAACAAGAGTGCTGACATATCGACTCCAAAGGCATCCGCATGTCGAGGACAAGTGCTAAGTGAGTCGAAGCCTCGCGTCTCCGTCCAGTGCAGGTGGTGGAGACACCTGCACATGCTCGCGACAAGCCCATCTTGAAAAAAACAGGACTTGTTTAGGCCTGCAGGCAATTAGCATAGGCCTCAAAAAGTATGGCGCAGGCCGGGGCCACAACACAAGACAAGCCAACCCGCATGTAGGCAATGAAGTTCAACCGAACCGGAGGAGGTATGCTACATCACCCAAAAATGTGCTAGCTGTCACGGCAACGATTCTGGCACACATCCGCATGGCGTCGCGGAACACCTCTTTGCTCTTTGGTCTTGATGCTCATCAATGTTTTGACTTGACCCCTTTTCTCAAATTCCACGATCCATCTCCCGAAATCAAAGCAGAAACCCCGCCGGACTTACGCAACTCTGCGAGGCATGGCGACACCGGGATTTAGAAGCTCATGGTCCCCGTTGCTTGCAGACGAATCCGCGACTCAGCATTGCTGTATTCCAATTTTTGTCTGCGTCATCCATTGCAGCGGCAGCAATCCCTTAACACCCATAAAACCCTCGACTGTCCTCGCGATCAGCACTACACACTAAAACCATGGTGGCAAGGCAAGGCAACTTCAGCGATTTTTCACAGGCGATGCCATGGCTTAAGTCCTTGAGTGCTCCGCGATCCGATATTGCAAAACTTGATCGGTGCCTTTTGGAAACGCCATCGTCTAGGCAGCGTCGACGCTTATTGGTAAAGTCTCTGTCGGTGCCAGGGTCCAGCAAATGCAGAATGTCCACGCTGCCCTGTTCAAAGGCGAGCATTAACGCAGTGTGACCGTCGGCGGTGGTTAAAGTCTTGTCGGCGCCGGCCCCGAGCAACATGCGCAGAATTGTTACGTGGCCTTGTAAAGAAGCCTTCATCAGGGCAGTGTGGCCATCACTGTCTGCCAAATTCGTGTCCGTATCGGCCTCCAGCAGCAGACGAACAACTTCCACATGGCCTCGGTCAGAAGCCAGCATCAATGCGGAGACGTCGATGTTGTTGGTCAGGTTTTTGTCGGCACAGGCTTCCAGCAGCAAGCGCACAACTTCAGTGTTGCCGTAGCGAGAAGCAGTCAGCAAGGCAGTGTCACCGTCAATGTCGGCTATATCCTTGCTGGCTTCAGCCTCCAGCAGCATCCGCACAGCTTCCAGGTGGTTTCGTAGAGAAGCTATCATCAATGCAGTGTTGCCGGTATTGTTGGTCAGATCCTTGTCAGCACCGGCTTCCAAAAGCAGACGTGCAACTTTGAAGTGGCCTTGTTCAGAAGCTAGTATGAGGGCTGTGTCACCGTGAATGTCGGCAAGATTTTTGTCGGCACCGGACTCCAGCAGCAATCGCACAACTTGCAAGTGGCCTGCTTCAGAAGCTATCATCAGGATGGTGCGGCCGTCATGATCGGCCAAGTTCTTGTCTGCCCCAGCCTCCAGCAACAAAATCAACCGTTCCGCAAAGCCGTAGCGAGAAGCTTGCATCAAGACCTCTTCGCCAAGCTTCTTGTCGGCACCAGGCTCAAAAAGCCAACGTAGAACTTCAAAACGACCCTGAAAAAAAGCTAGCATCAAGGCAGTGTTCTGTTCGGCGCCGGCCCTCAACAGCAAATGCACAACTTCCACGTGACCTTCTTTGGAGGCTAGCATCAAGCCAGTGTTGCCGGTATTGTTGATTCTGTTCTTGTCGGCACCCGCTGCAAGCAGCAAACGTACTACCTCCACGTTGCCTTGTTGAGAAGCTAGCATGAGGGCAGTGTCTCCGTCAGTGTCGCCCAAATTCGTGTTGGCACTGGCCTCCAACAACAAATCCACGACTTCCGCATGACCTTCTCGGGAGGCTAGCATCAGGCCAGTGTTGCCGGTATTGTTGATCATATTCTTGTCGGCACCAGCTTCAAGAAGCAAACGTCCGACTTCCACATTGCCTGTTGCAGAAGCCTGCATGAGGGCAGTGTCGCCGTTACTGTCGACACCATTCTTGTTGGCGCAGGCGTTCAGCAGGATGCGCAGCACTTCTATGTGGCCAAACAGGGAAGCCATCATCATTGCAGTCAAATGCTCCCTGTTGGTCAAATTCTCGTCGGCACCGGCTTCAAGCAGCAAATGCACAATCTGTACGTGGCCTTCTTGCGAAGCTAGCATCAGGCCAGTGTTGCCGGTGCCGTTGCTTAGATTCTTGTCGGCACCAGCTTCAAGCAGCAAACGTACTACTTCCATGTTGCCTTGTTGAGAAGCTAGGATGAGGGCAGTGTCGCCGTCAGTGTCGCACAAATTCGTGCAGGTACCGGCCCTCAACANAAACGTACTACTTCCATGTTGCCTTGTTGAGAAGCTAGGATGAGGGCAGTGTCGCCGTCAGTGTCGCACAAATTCGTGCAGGTACCGGCCCTCAACAGCAAATGCACAACCTCCACATGTCCTTCTTGGCAGGCCAGCATCAGGCCAGTGTTGCCGGCACTGTTGCATGTATTCTTGTCGGCACCAGCTGCAAGCATCAAACGTACAACTTCCACATTGCCTTGCTGAGAGGCTAGCATGAGGGCAGTGTCGCCGTCAGTGTCGTGCAAATTCGCGTTGGCACCCTTCCTCAACAGCAAATGCACAATTCCCGTATGGCCTTCTTGGCAGGCCAGCATCAGACCAGTGTTGCCGGTATTGTTGATTCTGTTCTGGTCGGCACCAGCTTCAAGCAGCAAACCTACTACTTCCACGTTGCCTTGTTGAGAAGCTAGCATGAGAGCAGTGTCGCCGTCACTGCCGCACACATTCGTGCAGGCACCGGCCCTCAACAACCAATTCACCATTTCCACGTGGCCTTCTTGGGAGGCTAGCATAACGCCAGTGTTGCCGGTACTGTTGCTTAGATTCTTGTCGGCACCAGCTTCAAGCAGGAGACGTACCACTTCCATGTTGCCTTGTTGAGCACAAATTCGTGCAGGCACCGGCCCTCAACAGCAAATGCACAACTTCCACATGTCCTTCTTTGGAGGCTAGCATCAGGCCAGTGTTGCCGGTATTGTTGCTTGCATTCTGGTCGGCACCAGCTTCAAGCAGCAAACGTACTACTTCCATGTTGCCTTGTTGAGAAGCTAGGATGAGGGCAGTGTCGCCGTCAGTGTCGCACAAATTCGTGCAGGTACCGGCCCTCAACANAAACGTACTACTTCCATGTTGCCTTGTTGAGAAGCTAGGATGAGGGCAGTGTCGCCGTCAGTGTCGCACAAATTCGTGCAGGTACCGGCCCTCAACAGCAAATGCACAACCTCCACATGACCTTCTTGGCAGGCCAGCATCAGGCCAGTGTTGCCGGCACTGTGCATGTATTCTTGTCGGCACCAGCTTCAAGCAGGAGACGTACAACTTCCGCTTTGCCTTGTTGAGAAGCTAGCATGAGAGCAGTGTCGCCACCAACGTCGGCTTCAGTCTTGTCGGCACCAGCCTCGAGCAGCAAGTGCACAGCTTTCACTTGGCCTTTGAAGGATGCTATCATCAGCGCAGTGCTGCCGATGTGGTCGGTCATGTTCTTGTCAGCGCCGGCCTTCAGGAGCAAACGCACAACGTTCGGATGGCCGTACTCAGTAGCGAACATCAATGAAGTGGCGCAGTCATTGTCGGCTAAGTTGGTGTGGGCACCGGCGGCCAGCAACAAACTCACAAGTGACATGTATCCATAGCGAGAAGCGAACATCAATGCAGTGTGGCCGTCATTGTCGGGCAAATTCGCATCGGCACTGGCCTCCAGCAGCTTGTGCATAATTGCAAGATGGCCTGGGCCTTCAAGAGAAGCCTGTATCAACGGGCTGCTTCCGTTCACATCGAGGAGGTCTGGATCCTGGGGGCGCTGCAGCATGGCCTCAACCTGCGGGCTTCAAGCAAATATGCTCTCTTGGCACTTTGGGAAAAGCCTCAGGGCTGCAGAGTCTAGAGTCTAGAGTCTGTGTTAGTCTGTGGGATGGCAAGACAGGCCTTTGATGTGGAGCCGATCGCCACCGCCGCCACCAACTCGTTTGCTTGCGTCTGGGATGCCGTGGCATATGTAAGCACGAGCAGCTCCAGGTCAGTGGCTGAGGCCAGGTTGGCAAAATCATCTACAACATGACCACCTGAAAGCAGTCTTTGCCTGAATCGTGGGGGCATTCCGTGCAGCCGATTCAGTTGCCGCTTCACTGCCCTCGCATTGAGCAGCTCTCCTGCAGGTATGCTCGCCACCTCCTGGCCTGACAACATCCTAATGCGCAGCATGGCGGAAGACTGGCTGTCTCTGCCAAGCTGACAGTGACGAATGCACTTCCGATCAACGTCTGTGTGAGTGTAGGTTGTGAAGCTGATGACTAAACTCTTGGATGGCGACGATGACTTTAGTCTTGAATACTGAGAACAAGCTAACTAACACTTCTGCTCTATGGTGGAACCTTGACATCGAGCTTTGATTCTGAAGCTCGATGAGCATCTCACGTACCCAGGCAAATCCGCATGTTGTGAAGCTTGGCTGAAAACCAAGCAACAAAAGCTCGTATTACACTTCGTGTGATAGGTCTTCTGGCTTGTATAGGCACGACGACCATGTACCTCTGCATCCTTACCCTGATCTGCACTCTGAAGGACAAGTGCTTCATGAAGCAGGCACCCTACGTTTGATTCGGTTGACTTACCCTGCTCTGTCCTGCTCTTGTCCGGGAAGAAGTAACAGGCTTTATGGGAGATCAGGAACTCATGCGCAGTGAGGCCTGGAATACGGCAGCAACAGGAAGGTGGTCGCTCGGGTTCTCCCCGTTCGGCAAGCCACTGGCAGAGGCAGCCGCATCTTCCTGCGCTGCTGAATCACAAACTGCGTCTCTCTCTCGGTGTGATTACTTGGGGTTTGGCGATAAGCCTCTTCATGATCTTCTGGTGAACTCTGAAATTTGTACTTGGACACTTCCCTTCCAGATGTTGCTGGATCGCCCTCTGGCATCCTTCGTAAAAGTCCAGCAGAAACCGAAACCCGAAGCACTACTTTAGGGTGTAGAGCACTATTGAGTCACTGTTGGCTATACGACCAGCTCCAGGAATAGTTCTCAGGTTTGGAGTTTGGAACTTTCTGCAGTCGAGCCAAGTCAACAAGCCCAAACCGAAATCGGTAAACCCCGAAATACCCAAACTAGACCTTCAGCCCTAGACCCTAACCTAAACCCTATCCCTAAACCCTAAACCCTCGTTGGCCTCCAAGGTTGTCCACAATTGTCGGAGCTGGAGCGTCTCGGGGCTGTGCAAAATGTGATCCTCGGTCGGCTTCTCAGTCGGTGTCGGTCTCTTCAGTTCCGGATACGTAAAGAACTGATTGAAAGGTTGTGACGCGCCCAGTTCAAAGCTAGAAGCAGGCCACTCATACTTGAACTGCAGAATATGAATAGTTGCGAAATGCAACGAGAGTTTGGGGCCTGACCTAGCATAGGTTCGCATATTTTATTTGTCGTGAGTACAAACAGTTGTTATCCAGGAGTCACTCAAAGATCCTTACTGAGTTATTGAGACGACTACGTTCTGCTCAGGTAACATGATCTCGGTTTAACCATGGACAATAACAGCGCACTTTTGACAGGCATGGCCCAATGCAGTAGTAGCAGGTCCGACTTGTGGGCTTCAGCAGTAGGTTAACACTTGCGTGGAACTATATCTGCCCCAAGCGGAAGTATCAGCAAAGCAAGAGCGCGCTCCTATTGCAGCCCGAAGCACCAGTTTCCAGGTGACGCACGGACCCTCGGTTTTCCCGTGGTCATAGGCCGAACGTGTAGCCCCGGTGGGCACACGCGACAGGTTGACACGGTGTTCAGCTGGAGACTTCGCTGCCTTCTGCCAAAGCAGCCGCCAGTGCTCCAGTTGCTCTCCAGAGGGCTCCCCGGTTTCGCCTGCCGTCTGAGTCTCCTTACTCTCAGCTGGGGTCTCGTCGTCGCCGTCCTCGCTGCCTGCGATGCGCAAAGCCGATGCGCACTCATGAGCCATCTCCTCCTCAGAGGGCATCTCGTCTGAGATGAAGGCTGCAACGCAGGAGCCGGGACGACACTCGGTGTTTAGGTCGCCGGCGAAAAGCACCTGGCGAGTACCCAGAGCCCGTGCTTTTTCCAGGCACTTGCGAAGCTGATCAACCCTCTTCTCCTCGCTCTGGGCATCCAAGTGGACGGAGAAAAAGGCCGTCTTCCCCAGTGCTGCCAAAGGTGACTCCGGGCAACCCTGCAAACATGCCGAGACCAGGGTGTTTGGGTCTCCACTGCCTGAGCTCTCCGTGTCGGAGGGCTGCATCAAGCGGTCGCTTCGGAAGAGAACTGCACAGCCAATGGCAACCTTGTTTGCCAGGACTCGCTCATTCCGCTCCGCGATGAGTGTCAGGTACTTCTTTGCCGGGATACATGCGGTGTAGTTCTCAAGCCCCTGCAGCCACGCTGGCAATGCAAAGGAGCCATCCGGCGAAGCTTCGAACTGGACTTCTTGAAGGCAAACCACATCAGCATGCCAGCTTTCCAGCTGTGTCAGCAGTCGCTTTCTCCGTAGCTCCCACTCGAGATCCTCTGCTGAAGCCCACTCGAAGGCTGCGAAAGGCTGCACAGCCCCAGTTCGCAGGTCAATAGGTCGGACAAAGGCTGGTGCCAGGAGGTTGTAGCTGAGGACCTCCAGGATGGTGGATGATGATTCATACTTCACAAAAAGCCCAGGCTAAAGAGTTATAATAAGCCCATTACATGTTTCTGTTAAGCGTTGTCATAAGGGATACTATAAGGGTTACTACATAAATACCCAAATAGTGCAATCTGCAGGAGAAGCGGCTGAGAGGCAAGCAGGCTCTGCATCCAAGGGTGCGCCTTCCACAACACGGAACTACGGTTGATGATAGAAATCCTGCATTACCCATATAATAAGGAACATACCAGAATTCCTGTAGTTTAGGGTCCTTGAGGGAATGCAGGATTTATATCAGTCGTAACTCAGAGTTAAGGGTGAATTCGGGTGAAAGGAAACATCTCAAGATGTGCTGACGCTCTTGAAGCTGAGCGCGTCTGTTCTCCTCAAGCCTCTGCCCTAAGCCGCAATGATATTTTTGATAACAAGTTTCAGAAAACACTAAATCCAACAAATTGAGACAGGAATGCTATAATGATACTTACACCCTCAACCCCAAAACTAAAGCCAAAATCCTTCTAACCCCCCACGCCCGAAACCCTGACCCTACACCCTAAAACCCTACAGCCCCAAAGCGCCAAACCCTAAACCCTGAAAACCCTGCACCGTAATGGAGGGTTGTCTTGCCTCGCGCCAGGCGGCGAGGCTCGAGGCTGCGTTCCATGTGAACGCGACGAGGGAGGGAGAAGAGGGGACCTCCCAAGCAGATCCGGGAGCTTTGTGGGGTTCTTAGGCTTTCAGGTTTAGGGTTTGGGGTTTAGGGTTCTTAGGGTTTAAGGTTTAGGGTGTGGAGGGTTTAGGGTTTAAAGGTTCGGGGCCATGTTTGTTTCAGGCCTTGAAGGTTTGGGGGCTAAAGGTTTGAGGTTTTTTGGGCTTAGGGTTAAAAAGGTGACCTTGCAAGCTGAGCCAGGATGCCGGCACTTGAGGGCTTGTTGTTTTAGGGTGTAAAGTTTAGGGTTTGGGATGGTTTGGGGTTGAAGGTATTAGGGTCTGAGGCCTGGGGAGTGTAGGTTTTAGGGTTTGGCTTTCGGCTTTGGATTTCCGCGTTTAGTGTTGCCCTCAGGCTCTAAGCACTTTAATTGCAGGTTGGTAGCACTTCGTCTTATTCTTGCTGTTTACTTGATTTGACACTTAAACGAACGGTTGTGCTACCTGTTCGGTACTTTTTGCCATGATCAAACCGATTATGCTCGTGATGGATGGTTATGCCTTCAGTCACATGCCATTGCAATCTGTACACTATGTACACATATTTGCACATGCATGTATGTATGTATACCTACGTACACGCACATGTGTATACAATAGGTGTTTATTGTGTAGAGAATGTTAAAGCGCACTATTGAGATAAGTCAATACATGCATGCTTACAAAGCATGCAGTGCAGGCCGTGAGGTATTTGACGAGTAACGTGCTCTGTCAGATTCTCGGCGCCTGCCACCTGGTGCATCCATGCTGCTTTGAAGGCTCAACCCTGAGACCCAAGTACGTCAAGCGTACATAGACCCAAAAACCCAGAATGAAAGCTCCATGTAAAAGCACATTCGACTTCTACACGGCTCCTCGGGAAGCCCAGGCGAAAATGCCGCCCAGCAGGCAAGCCCTGACATCATGCAGCATTCGAAGAGGCAGATTCCGTCAGTATCCGAAAGTCTGGCGAATCCTAGCTGAAGTCTCAGAACATGCAGAACTGCACCGTACAATACGGTTTGAGTCGGCTGTGGGCGCCAGAAAGATTCCAGTGCAGAAGCAACGGAACTAGGCTCGGAGAAAGGATTTTGCAGAATCCTCGCAGACTCCACTCATGCGGCCCTTGGCCCAACTTCCTATAAACAAAGCAGCCTGAATTGACCACACCGGGTCGTTTGTCAAAGAGTGCACAAATCTTCGTGCCTTAGTGACACCCGAGGGACCAACGTTTCATTGCAGTATTCAGTGAGCCACATTAGACTGCTACTCCGGGCAGAAATGGGGATATCCGAAAATAGGCGACCCTACTACATTACCCTAAATAGAATAGTAATAGTAGGATCCTTATTACAAGGACCCCAAAATAAGGTACCCCTAATACTCCCAGATCATCATCAAAAGGCCTGGTTCGAAAGGCGCCGCTGAGGGAACGGCAGTGGCCCATGAAGGCACGAACAGCAAGTGTGGGGGTTAGGGGGTTTGGGGGTTTTAGGGTTTAGGGGTTCAGGGTTTAGGGGTTTAGGGGTTTAGGGTTTTGGGGCTTAGGGTGTGGGGGTTTGGGGTTCAGGACTTCGAATTTGGGGGCTTTGTGGTTCCTCAAGAAGTCGTCAGAGCCCCAAGTGTCATACTATGGGGCTTGCGCCCGACTCCCCGAACATCATCCCAAGGTATCGGTGGCCCCTACTTGAAGGATCATGTGACTTAGTATTTCGGGTGACTAAGTTAACTGTACTCATTCTCATACCCAATACCCTTTCCTTTCAGCACCGGGAAAACTTCGAGAACTTCCAAGCTCCCTGTGAGCCCGACCACAACAATCATGAGCCCCGGAAAACACATGGGTTAGGGTTTCGGGGTTTAGGGTTTTAGAGTTTTGGGATTTAGAGTTTAGGGTTTTGGGTGTAGGGTGTTAGGGTTTATAGAGTTTCGGGTTTTGGGTTTTTGCGGCTTTCGGGCGCCTGCTTGTTTCAATGACTCCGAAGCTCGCTGAACAGCGACCATATCTTTTTATCACGCACTCCTCGCTCTCAGAGTGCCCTGCTCGAGCAAACAACTGTCAGCTTTCTTGACAGCTTCTGCAAAGGCGTTACGCAGAACGGCTTGGGCGAAATGCACCTAACAAGTTGGCCAGTCGCTAAGGTATGACGTGTCAGAATTCAGGCATCCGAAGCAATTGAAGCGCATAAGTCATTCTCGATCTGTTGCTTTGGTTGCCGCTATGTCCTCCCTAGCCCGCGAATCACTCCGTGCAGCCCCAAACAGGCCAAAGCACATGCTCTTTTTCTCCTAGGCCCCCAGCGCGGTAGCCTGCCCGAGATAAATCTGATTGCATTCGAGGGGTCCCTGGTTCTGGGCACTGAGCCGCCAAGGCGTGAGTGACTCGAGGGCACCCCGGGGATATATTGAAAAGATCCGTGCACCGCAGCGAAGGGTCCGACCGGGAGGAAATCTCCAAAGGCTCCCTGGGTCGAACCCACGAAGCAAAAGGCCCTCAAGGCACTGTACCTAAGGGTTTAGGGGAAAATGAGTTTAGGGTTTTTACCGCTCTTTGGGCTTGGGGTTCGGGGTTTCAGGGGTGTTTTAGGGCATGGGGTTTAAGATTAAGGCTTTCAGGTCATAGGGTCGGGGTTTGCATTCAGAAAGTTTTGCTGTCTTTGGTGTTCTCGGGCTCTAGGTTTCTGGGGAAACAGTGGCAGCCGAGGTGGAAAACGGTTGCTGCTCTGGCAGCTGCTCACTGCAAGCTTCTCAAGCCAGTTCGTGGTGGACAAACTGGACCTGAGTACTGGCAAGTGCAAACGAGGGTTGAACTGGAGCTTCCTCTTCAGTATCTCTTCCATGGATAAACCTCCAGAGCACCGAGACCCCAACTAAAGCAGTCCGAATCTAAATCAACCCGATGCCAAAAGGAAATCTTGCCATATCTGCCCTAAACATCCCTAAACCCTAAACCTTGCCATATCTGTTCATCGGAGACAGGACACCACCCTGGGGTACACAAGCCACAACCCTCTCGGGCGCAGGCAGGAGGAAGGTTCTTGATCGGGCACGGGGGCTCATTCAAGTTCACGCCTCAAAGGAAAATGCAACTCCTGTTATTCTTGTTGCACATATATATTTGAGAGAGAGAGAGTGTGTGTGTGTGCGTGCGTGTATGTATGTATGTATATATATATAGTATATACAGCTGGCCGAATGCCAGATTCCACAGTTCAAGTGTTGGCTGAGTTCCAACAGCTCAGCGCGGCGCAGGCCAGGACGAAGCAGATTGCGGACAGCATGCAGCAGAGGGCAATGAGCCCGAGCGCAGCGCCACGGCGCCAGGGGCGCACTGTTGGGCCCACCACCTGCGGCCCAAGTCTCCCTCAAACAACGTATCACCACGGCTGACGGCTCTTGCTCACCTTGTACCAAAAGAGCGCCGGCAGGATGAAAGCTATGAGGAAACTCACCTCAGTACCAGTAATCGCGATTCGAGATGTGGCGGTGTAACTTGTTCAGAACAGTGTCTGATGGGCAAGCCGCACTGTCCAGCCGAGACGCCGTGCTGCCAATCACGGACCAAACGACCATGATGCTCTTCATGACACAGCTCACCAGCAATGAGGTGCCCAGAAGCAGTGATGTTAACACCTGGGGCAGATGGTACCAGTATGATTTTAACGCAGCATGATCCTGACATTTGCTACGCTTTGCAATGTCATGTTGCGCGTTGAATTGCGAATGTCATGTCCTATTTTCCTGTTACCTGTTGTTTTGTGGGGATAGCGTTGATCTTCTTGCTGACTGTACCAACGTACTGGTAAGAGTAGCACTAGTAAGTAGTCGTCGAGTTCGTAGTCGTGGGTATAGTCGTCGTTGTCGCAGTTGTTTCCGCAGTCGCACTCGCAGTAGTCTTAGTAATTAGTCGTGGTAGTCGTCGTCGTCGTCGCATTAGCCGTAGCCGTAGCAGCAGGAGGAGGCGTAATTCGTCATGGTACCTCAGACATACATACATACATACATACATACACAAATACATACATACATTTATATAAACATGTATATATATATATATACGTGTATATATATATACGTACATATATATATATGTGTACATATATATATATATATATATATGTACACACAAATACACATATGTGCATGCCGCAGATATGTCTGTGTCTACTTGCGATTGCCAGTTCCGCTGTCCGCTACCAGCATTCGCAGCACCTCACCAGGAGGTGGGCCTCAAACTCCTCAACCCCAACCCATAGAGCCGTAAAACCCTGAACTGCCCAAACCCAACTCATAAACCCTGGCCTCAACCATGCTGACAATTCAGAAGCGATCGGCAGCATTCTAAGCTGGGCTTCGAACCTGGGGGTATGGGTAGAATTTTCCTGCTAGGGTTTTAGGGGCTTTAGGGTCGTCAGAAATTGTTGGGGGCATGGTAAACAGGCCACACAGACATCCCCAATTGCCTAAACTCTAAACCGGCAATATCCTGCAACAGTAACTCTATACTCCTTCAGACTGAAAAAGCCCTTAAAACTCTGATAGAGCCGGCGGGCTATTCTTTGGCAGTTCGTGGGCTCGAGGGCCCCCTGCCGCATGGCCTCTTCCTTGGGATGGAAGGTGTCGAAGACGTGCCTGAGTTCTGGGCTGGCTTGAAGGCACGTTACCTGTATATAACTGTGTATATATATATATATACAGCATATATATATATATGTATATGTAAATGTCTGTATCTATATCTACATCTATACAGTCTATACACATACGAGTATCTACATATACGCGTACACATACATACACACACAGACACACATTTCTTAGATACAGATATAGATACTTAATATAGATATAGATATTTATATATATGTAGAGAGAGAGAGAGAGCGAGAGTGAGAGTGAGAGAGAGAGAGAGAGTCAGAGTCAGAGTCCGTGCAGGTTTTATGTAAGGTTGGGGGGGTAGGCTTTGGAGGCTAAGTAAGGGATGCGGGATCGCAGCATGCGGATTACCGCAGCCATCCAACACATGTGAAGTATTCAGACCTCTATATTAGTTGGGGTTCGTCGTAGTATAGCGGATTGGGCAAAGAGGGATGTCATTACGAACCATTCAGACTTCTATACTCTGTAAACTCAATCGTACCGTCGTACCCTCGTGGAACCCTTAAAGGAACCCTTATAGGAGAAAACCCTACATGAGGCCATGCACGAAGGAGATTTGAGCTTAGTTGAAACCAGAGGACCGAACTTACGAGGGACAGGTGGCGTTGGAATCAGGAATCAAAGACTGAAACAAACTGCAAATCGGGACCAGAATTCAGCCGGCAAAAGGAAGAAGCCGAAGAGGCCGATAGAGCAGCTAATACCAGCGTACAGTAGAGACAACGCCGACAGTGCTGATGAAGAAGCCGAACAGAAAAAACAGCAGCAACAATGATGACGACAACAACGAGACGACGACGGTCATGATACATCTGCTTCATGAGCCGGTGGGAAGGCACCTCAAACAGCCAGCACAGCATACCGCTGCGCTCAGCAAAGTACCATATTCAGCTGTTTAACAAGCCCCTCAGAGACCACCAAAAAAATCGAGGAAGCACAAGACGGGTTGCACGTCGGGCGCGTTCCTCCCAACGATGAAATCGACATACACTGACAAAGGATGCACACAACGAGCTGCTGAAGGCACCTGTTGCTCATGCTGACAGACCGGGCGGTGCAGGGGACTTGTTGTCCAGGGAAGGCGGGAAAAGCAAAGCAAGGTCCTTGCAGAGCTCTGACCTCGACCTCCTCGGGTGTCCTGCTGGCTGCTGGCAATCTCACAGACATTTAAAAACCTAAGGAAGTGAAAGAAATATCCATTAAGGTTGTTCCCGCTAGATGGAGAGCTACAAGCAGACGACAATAAATGAAAGGCATGGTGCCAGTGTTGGCGGCTGGAGAAGTGATTGCAGCTGCTCCTGGCGAAGGTAGACGTGCACGCATGCCTGCGGTGGGGACGAAGGTGTCGATGATGGCCGCGACGGGGAGGAGGACCGCTGCCTGGACCGACAAAGTATCCCGAAGTATCTGTTGCTAGAAGCGTCCACTCGCAATCTCAATGCCGGTGACACCCTAATGTGCTAAAACCAGCAAACTACGCAGGCAGCTCCTCCGCATTCGACACACCAGCACGACTGGGCATACGAGAAAGTGCGCTGGTGTCTGTGGTGTAGGGAACTCATCAAGTGCGGCACTTCGAACTGGCATCGACAGCCTCTCTGTCTCTGGCAATCCGAAAACCCGAAACACTAAACCCTAAACTTTGAACCTACGGTTGAGGATACAAATCCTGCATTACCCATCATAGGGAATATACAATAACCCTCATAGTCTAGGGCCATTAAGGTAATGCAGGATTTATATCATCAACCGTATCCGCAATCTGGCAATCGTGGAGCCCACGACATGCGGCCTGGACGGTGTCGGGTCGGCGACACGTGGAAGCCGTCCCACCTGGGGTTGAATTGCGCTCGCTAAGGCACTCCGGCCTTTATTAATACAAATAATACTAATGACACTAACAATACTAATTATACTAGTTGTACTACTATGTACTGATAACCATAATAATAACCATCATGATGCTAATCATAATAGTCACAATCGTAATACGAACAGTGAGAATCATAGTCCAACAGAGTAACCGTCACAATAATACTCAAAATGCTAATGCTACATCAAGGGCCTTGAAAATCAGAATGGAGCTTTTGCGCTTCATGTATAGAGGGGCTATAAGGTGAGATTATTACTTCTCATTCCGGACCTGCGAGTCGCTGGTGAGGTCGTTCGTGGAAGTCGAAACGATCTCCAGGCTAAACGAGCCAGAGCTGTTCCTGAATGTTCAGTAATATTACTGTAGTTATTGACAATATTTGATAGCTAGGTATTATTATTATTAGTTAGCCATACATACAACTGTTCCTGATTGCATGAGGATGTTTCGGCGTTCTTGGCCTTCCTCCCAACCCAGTGCTACTTGGCGCGAAGCCCCAACATTTCGCTGAGCATCTCCCGGGCGCCATCCAGGGACTCTGTCAGTAGCACCTCCTCGGCCTTAACGCAGCCATAGCCATTCAGGAGCCGGAAGAGCGCGTTCCGACAAGGCTGGCAGATCAGCGGGAAGTTTAGCATCAACACCTGGCCATGAGCTATGCCGGGCACTGACTTGAGCAAGGAAGCTTAAATAGTAAGGTGCTGCTGATGACGATGATGATGATGATGAGGTGCGCTGTACACTTATATATCGCTATGCATATATACCATGGTAATAAAGTGTTAAATTACTAATTTACTAATACTTGTCTTCAAACAGCTTTGCTAGACAGCTTTGCTGGGCAATTTAGAAGAAGATGTCATGGTAAATTTAGTCAAGCATACAACCTCAAAACTGCGACAGGAAAATCTCACGAACAAGCTGAGCATGCCATTCCCAACGCCACTCGCGCGACGTTGATGAGGTTGTCCTCGATCTCCCAAGCATGACAGGCCACATGCCAGCTCAGCAAGAAAAAACTGCGTTGAAAAGGATGCAAAGGTGTAGTATAGTAACACTCAGATTTCGAACATGGTTTGGAGGGTATACATACAGAACAAAATATATATATATATATACATATATATATATATACATATACACATAATGTACAAACTCATATTCAGATATTACGACAGCAATATTAAAAATATTGACGAGCCCAAAGACATAACAACACTCGTTCAGATCTCTTTATTGGGTGGAAATTTCAGACTCGAAGCCGCAAGCGACTGCGATCACCAGCCAAAGCACGACCCGCTTTGCGAAATTTGAGGACACCCTAACCGGTGTTTCGGGCGCAGGGTTTCTCGGGCTTTTACAGCCTTCTGGGTTTAGGGATGCAGTAAGTCATTAAGGCATCGGAAAGCAGATCCAGTTTGCCGATGCTGACCCACGACCCACTGAATCGTTTCTTTAGTTCTTACCGGCTTCCTCAAAACTCGAAATACCCTGGAATCTTGCTACGGAATCGGGTGCTCAGGGGTTTAGTGATTCGGCTCCTAGGCTTGGGATGGGGGTTCAACGGTTGGGGTTTGGGCGGGGGGTTTAGGGCTTCACCGTTCGGGGTTTAGGTTTAAACAGGTTGCTCGTTCATGGTTTCAGAGTTTAGGTTCGGGTGTCTTACGACAGCGGCGTCAACACTAGTGTTCAGAGGTACGGGTTTAGGATGCAGGTGCGGAAGTACTCCCAAGAGGGCCCCAGGCACTGTCTGCTGCATAGGATCATCAGATGGGAAGTTCAGCAGCACGTTGCCGCAGGTGAAGCAGCCAGCAAAGAGGTAGCCGCAGATGCTCACGAAGAGGTATATCAACTTGGCCACTTGACATGGGACTCTGATCGGAGGTAAGACCCAAGACCCCACAGGCATGTCAAGAAGAGGTGAGCCTTCGCAACAGCTCACAGCCGTATATACTAGAAGGAACGCCTTCGGAAATGCACGCTTTGAGTTAAGCGTGTTTACATTTTAGGCTGAAGACAGACATCTCAGCTGCACAATGCCCTAAACTAAATCTTAGTAGTCTCGTCAGGAAGGAGGAAGACGAAATGCCGCAAGCCAGTATGCATGTTTGTACGTATGTGTTAAGTTAAGCATAATATCTGCATGCATGCAGGCTGGCAGGGGTGGGTAGGTGGGTAGGCGGGTGGGTAGGTAGGTAAGTCTGCATGCCTGCGTGGATGTACGTATGCATGTACACAGGCACATCATCGGTCTATACATATACACACGTGTACATAACAGTTCTGGCAGTATTAAGAAAGTTCGTTCCAATAAGTGCCAATGGCAGTGGTAGCCATGGCTATAGGACAGCATGATGAATGACTTGCGCATACACAACTTTTTGAACACTGCCTGTTCAACACGGCGGAAAACTTAGAAAGCCTTGTAACGCAGCGGATGTGACGTATGTATATGCAATTTGCAAGGTCACATCTTGATCCAATCACCTTATTTGAGGTGCACCGGTGAAGTGCTACACCTAAAACGGTTTCCCATCGCACGCCGGGTCTATTGGTGAGCATGAAGCTGCCAGAAGACCGACGTCAATGTGAGCGTCACCAAGATCACCCTTCTCATGCGATAGCGAGTCGGCCGTGCCAGCTCTTGATGCGTCGGCAGTGCGTTGAAGTGACACCTGAACAGTGAGAGGTTGTGAGCTGCTTTGCCAGAGTCAGGAACGAGCACCATGGGGACGGGTGTGTTGTTGATCCTGCATAGTACATCAGAAGATGTGCTATGGTCTAGCAGTGGTAGTCATGCCCTTTCTGTGCTACCAGTTCAGCCGTGTCGTGGTCTTCGTCGTGGTCACCATCGACCTAGTAACGACAATGCCTAACAATGATAATAACTGATAATATTAGCGGTGGAATTGTCACGGACGTTGCTGTCAAGGTCGTCGTTGCTTTATTATATGAGGGGAACCAAGAAGAACACTCAGAAAGCATCAGTTGTCAATAGTGCTGGCCATCGTCAGCATACAACACTGGTGCCAGGGCAGTCACGGAAAAATGAAGGTGTGGCGAGGCGCAAGAAGGAGACCCCGAAGATGGGAAGAGCGTACATCGCCTGTGCCTTGGGGTTGCTGAGGGAGTTTCACAGTCCGTGTGAAAAATTTAAAGCGGATCCGAATGCATCGAGTCTACATGAAGGTCTTGTCTTCGGTCGTGTCTGCAGTTCACTTGTGTTATCGGGTTTCAGGGTTCACGTTCAGGATTGGAGGGACCAGAATGCATAACGACGAACGGAGCTCTCAACTCTACAGTCCCATGCATACAGACGAGGGCACCAGATGCCTACAGGAAAAAAGGGATCCTCTATACGAGACTCTCGAAAAAGTGTAGGAAAAAGCTCCATAAGCGTCCTCCACACTACTACTCGATAGATCCTCAACCTTCAACTCACGGTGTGTTCAATGTTGCTTCTGAGCTGCCCAGTTTTCGGGCCAGAGGTTGTAATTTGGCATCACCTGCCGAGGAGGCATCACACCTATTTCCTATTCTGATCCCCATCGAGTAGCAGCTGTTCCCGCTGAGGAACAACCCAGGCCAAACATCCGGAAGCTCTCCGAAATCCTTTGAATTTTACGGGGGGTTTAGGGTTTAGTGTTACATTCAGGGCTCTGAGGGTGTCTAAGGTTTAAGGTGTGGTGTTCAGGGATTCGCGCTCTTGGCATTTGTGGCGTAGGGTTTTGTGGGCCCCATTCCTTTGCCGAAGGTGTAGGGTTTACAGCGCCTCCTTCGCTCTACGTACGTTCATACTACGTGAGGAATGTTGTACTTGCAGACTACAAATTAGAGCAGTCACCTGATAAGGAACCAGGGCCCAGCACCAGTAGAATGTCTCAGCCCTAGGATTGCAGATCATTCCTTTTAGATGGGGATGTAAGCAATTAAAATTACACTTACCTTGTTTGTAACAGGGGTTACTAAGTCCCCATGATCCTTTAAGTACACTCCGCCTGCACCATCCGGTTCAAGTGACTGGGGAGCTGCACCTGCCAACGACGAGCGTCAAGGGTTTAGGTTTTGGGGTTTAGGGTTTAGCGTTCAGGGTTTAGGGTTTAGGGCTAAGGGACTTTCGAGATCAGTCAGCCCCATCGATTTGAGAGCTCCCTTCAACGAAGTCCGACCAAGTCATAGCAATGACCTAATTTACCGAAAGGGTTGTAGTTCTGATAGTCGTACCTACCTAGAGAACTGGTTGCATCGTCATGCTGCAACTATTGAATTGAAACAAATTCGCCCTAAACCGTAAACCCTAAACCCTGAACTCGGAACCTTGAAAGTCTGCGACATAGAAACTGCGATGGAGGCCGCATCCGCAAGCGCGACCTCCGACATCCTTCAAGCCGACCGACCGACTGTCGCTTAGGGCTTAGGGTTTAAGGCAACAAATAAACATATCATAAGAGTAAAATTTCATATTCTCATATTTACTACTATGAAACCTTATATATACAGACATATGAATGATTGCACATTCCGAGGGGTTATCGCTGTCATGATCACAAGACAAAATGCCTACGCACGTGCAGTGGTATATAAAGCTGGGGACTACATATGTGCCTGCACATGTACGTTTCACATACGTAGATGTATATGCGATATACGTAGTGCATGCACAAGGGTTTTAGGTATAGATATCTGCAGAGAAAGAGGTATGTAGAGATAATCAAACATAGATACATACAGGGATGTAGATCGAGATCTAGATACGGCGATGAGAGAGTGTGTGAGTGTATACAAAACTATGTGTATGTATGTGGATATAGATGTAAATGTATATGGGTATGTTGATGTACATGTAGATAGCGTGTTGTATTAAATATGTAAGGGTCATAGACATGTACATGTGTGCATTTCGAACGGCCTGGATGGTGTGCTCGCGCCCGAGGGACTCGAAAGCCCGGATGCCCACCACTGCACCCACGACGGCCACCTGCGAGGAGAGGTTTGGGGCAGGCATGGTTCAGGGTTCTGGGTTCTTGTTAAGGGATTCAATTTAAATTACCATAATAAGGCAACCATGTTGTATACTATAGATCCCTATTATGGTAACCAGGTTGGGTTCCCCAAACGTAAACCTATCGGGATCTATTGGAGATTCAGGTAATCTCAAGGCTTCCTGGCAAGATGGGTCCTGAGTGAGCGAGTGAGGAAGCCTCAACATCCAAGAAGGAACCCTTCTCTTCGAAGTCCCCACGAATTACCCGCCACAACTCTGGATCCGATTCAACTCCTGAACTACAAACCCCAAAGCTTGCTACAAGTACTAGAAGCTGCACTTCTTTGCATGAAACCCTAACCCAGACCGGCGCGCGGATCCTACCAGGCTTCCCGGCACTGGAGACGCTCGCGAAGCACATGAATCGCAAGGCGGACAGGCTACCTAAGCCAGGGTTTCAGCAGGTCTAGATTGTGAGGGACTCTAAGGGAAGACTAGTGCTAGGTATTCAGACGCCAATTATAGATTAGTTGGGGATTTACGGTTTAAGGTTCCTCAAGAGCCGCTTCATTGAAATTCAATTCTCCCAGACTCCTAACGCATAAAGCCTTAAAAACATGTGCGAATGCCTCTATATCTATGTATCTACCTACCTACCTGCCTACCTATCTGTCTACCGTTGTACCTGTCATGGAACCTGTCGATCGTCGAATGTGTATACTATATTTACATATATCTACACGCATATGTGTGCATATATGGACATACATACAAGGTAACATTTTAAGGGTACATAGATACATAGAGACCTAAGCATCCAGATACACTGACGTATACATAGATAGGAGCCCATGTCCCAGCGAAGGCTCTTCTGAAGCACATGGGCGACAGGAAGAGTGCAGCGATGCAAACCACCTCGGGGCAGCACAAAAAGATCCAGTGTCCCGTGGCAGTGCACCATCGTGGCTTTCTTGGTCACTCTGTCAGGAAAGATTGCACGGTCTTGGCACTTTCTTGGCTCGTCACCAACTCCAGGGCCCTTGCAATCCGTCGGGTCGTCTCGGGAGTGTAGGACGTCCGCAAGCTGGGCCTCAGAAGAGGCTGTAGGTACGCTCAGAAGGTTAAACCTCGCATTCCTGCAAGCATGTCATGGAAGCTGCCAACCGACGACCAGCTTATCGCTCCATCCGATACGGTGCTCCGAGGAATGCGCAACGGACAAGTCAGATGCACTGACGGTGTTTAAAAAAACCCACACCCTGTAAATCCTAAACACAACCCTAGATGCCTAAAACCGCCGACAAGCCCGACCTTGTAAAACAAAAACTGACACCCGGAAAATCCCTAAAACCTGAAAAGCCACGCCAGTGCGAGCCCTCTTGGCAAGCTGAGAACTCTGAGATGAAGGCGCAACCAGCTCCGCCACAGGAACCTTGGGTTCACGGTTTGAGGTTTGTCCACAAGGGATCTGTAAGGGCTCTATGAAGGTTCTATGAGGCTTCTATGAGGGCGTGGGGGGGGTTAGGGAAATAAGGCTTGGGGTCTAGGTTTCATGGTTTAGGCTGTTTGTTGTTGGTCGAGCGTTTCGGCTGATGTCATGGTTTCGGGTTCAGGTTGCACGGCTTTGGAGTTGAGTGCTGAAGAGTTTTAGGGGATGGAAGAGTTTTAGGGGATGGCATGATTTTACCAACCGGTAAGGTTTAGGCTGAACAGGGCTGGCAGAGGCTAGTACAGGGGTATTGATGACTTTCAGTAGGGTTTTGTGGCATATTACAGTCTGTTTGTTGTAAGGTAACCATCTTAAAAATAAGGGCATACTAAACTAGAGTATTACTAAGACTCATTGTCCCTACACCCTAAACCTTAAACCCGAAACTCTACTCCCTACACCCTAATGTAGGGGCCTTAATAATTAGAATAGGGTTTTGGTGGTTCCTTATCATGAATGAAGTATGATATACCCCCAAACCCTATTCTAACTAGGTCACGCGCGCACCAGGACGCTGGTAGCGATGTGATGCACGAACTGCAATATTTCCTAGGGAACAAGCTAATTTCTTAGCAAAACTGGGTTTTGATAAAACCCTAAAAACTATTAACGACCTGTACCGAAAAGTGAAGTTGAAGCACTGTAAGTTCTAAAACTTGCGGCCAAGGCGCGGAGCTCGGGGGCTTAAGTTTCTGGGCATCGTACATACATATGTAAGGGTCGTCGACATATATATGTACATGTGTAACGTCTGAGATCTATGTGGTATTCATGACATATCAAACATAGAAGGCACATACAACATGTATTACAGCAGAGACTCAGAAGGCATTAGGCACATACTACATCTAAGACACAGGACATGCACCAGGCGGAGAAGACATAGAACACATACTGTACATGTGGAGCATGCAAGAGAGACGGCACATGCAATACATCAAGGCTCGAGCACTGCAGCTGTTTTTTGGGTGCTTGCTCCGGTTGGCAGAACGTCTTTGTGTCAGTTTTTAAGATGTATCGCATGTACTGTCTACATGCTCCACATGTACAGTATGTGTTCTATGTCTTCTCCGCCTGGTGCATGTCCTGTGTCTTAGATGTAGTATGTGCCTAAAATGCCTTCTGAGTCTCTGCTGTAATACATGTTGTATGTGCCTTCTATGTTTGATATGTCATGAATACCACATAGATCTCAGACGTTACACATGTACATATATATATATATGTCGACGACCCTTAGGTTTTAACACCAGGGACCCGGCGCGCGCGCGCCACCAACTATTAAGGCCCCGACACTAAGCCCTACTTGGAGGATCATGGGACTTAGTAAGTAGGGTTATAAATACCTTAATTGGGGTTATAAGTAGTTATAAGTATAGTTACCCTAATTATAACCCTAGTTACTAAGTCCCATGATCCTTTAAGTATCCTTGGGCCCCCGGGCCAGGAGATCCGTGAGGAGCACGAAGTAGGCGATCTTCGTCAACCAGCAGATCATGAAGACCAGGCCCTAAGCAGAAGATTACAGGGCTCCTTTAAAGGGATCCCAATGAAGGGCTCCTTTAGATCCCTTTAAAGGGTTCCTTTGAAGGGGTTCTTTAGAGGGGTCCATTAAAGGGTATAATGTATAGTAGAGGAGGGCTACTAGAAGGCATACTGGAAGGGTTTTCTATGGGCACCTCATTAGTCACAACCGGGGTTTGGGGGTATCTTATATCGTGGAAACATGTTACAGGCATCCTAAGCCCTCAGCAATATGTCCTTTCCCGAGCAGAATATGTTTTGCGGTTTTGGTGCCGAAGGCACTGCTCTTTAAACTTCGACCGCAACCACGGACCCCAATTTAGAGAACTACCCACACTGGCATCTGAGGGCCGAACGATCGTCGCCTGCGCGGGGAGCACAAACAAGCCCTAAGAACGCTCTCTCAAACCGCCCCCGGAATTCAATACGGAGGGTGCAAGGTAGCAGGTCATCGCATTTTTCAGGTGAGCCAGGCGAGTCAGCCTTGCGAGGCCAGGCACCTGAGACCAGCTCTACTTGGAGGTTCAGGGGTAGTTGTAAGTGGGGTGATAAGTGAGGTAACTGTAATTATAACCCATATTAGGGGACTTATAACTCTACTTATACCTACCCATGAACCTCCAAGTAGAGAGAATCCAAGGATTGGGAGCAACATCGGTCCCCACGGCCTCAAGTATCCAGGTCTTCTGCAGTTGCCAGGAGCTCCCGGGCGATCCTGGAGAGCTTCGCCTTCACTGGCGCCTGCAGGAGGCGCCAAGGAAAGCAGATGCAGCGCTCTGCAATTGCAAAAAGCAGACTGCTTTTCCTCATCTGCTGCCAAGAGGCATTCAACATGTTAGTGAGTTCAATTGCGAAATTTCGAAGACGCTGGGCCTCGCAAGCTTGTGACTGCTGGCCAGCTGCAACGGAAACACAGGCTCTGGCGGTTCGGCCTCGAGTGGTCTTTTCGATCGCGTGACCGTCACCGGTCCCGGAGCGCGCGCAATGCCGGCTGCTGCAGCCGGCGGTTTTGCTGACTTCTGGCCCAGGAAGGAGAGTGCCTTCTGGAAGGCCTTTCCGCCTCACAGCCATGCAACCTTACATTTGCAGCCTGCGCATAACGTGCCTATCGATATGTGAGGCCGCGGGGGGGTTGCTGAAGAAAGCCCTGCCTCCTTTCGCAGCTTGGCGTTGCTGTGGTGGCGGCGAGTACTTGGCATTCGCTTTTGGAGAATTTTTGGGAACCGCCGGACGTCTCGATTGAGATTGAGGCTTCTGTCGCCAGGCTGGCGGCGGAGTTGGCTCGGGCTCTGTCCGCCTGGGCCACTTAGACTTGTTCTCCCAGCTGCTGCTGCTGCTGCGGGAGCTCCAGTCATAGCCTCTCCATCCGCCTTGCCAGCCTTCCCAGCCTTCCCATTCCCGCTGCCCGGACCAACTCTTGTCTGGCCAACTTTCAGCTGGTGAAGGCACCTCCTCCTCCTCCTCTTCCTCTTCCTCCTTTGCCACCACCTCGCGTGCATCGTTGCTCACCGGCTTCGCCATTGGCATCGAAGGCCGCGGCATGGCTTTCACCTCGGGCACCTGCATGGGCAAGGTCTAGCAACCGCTAACTTCTCAGCTTAACCTGCCATCTCATTCTGCTTTCCCAGAATTCGAATCCTGACCCTCGTTCACTTGTGAGGCTATTGTCAGCCGACCCCCCCCNCTAAACCCTAGACTCTGAAGCCCTCAAGCAAAAAGCCTTGAATCCCCACACCCCCAAAACCCCAAGCCTGAGCCCCAATGCTCAAACAACCTAGACCTAAGCCCTGCAAACCCTGCCTTTTGTGGCAGTCCGCCAGGCGGGGGAGGAGGCGTGACCGGGCCAGGCCCCGGCGCACCATCCCCGTGCACTGGCTCCGGGGAGGGCTCGGTTTTGACTCTCTTTGCCGGGCGCTCGCCTGGGCGGTGTTGAGGGTTTCGGGAGCTGATGGCTGAGAGATTTTAGGGTCGAGGGTGAGGTTTCTGTTTAGGATCTTGAGAGTATAGTCCAGGTGAGGTAACCGCACTCCGGAGAACAAACAACACATCGCATCACATTCTTCGAACAACACTCATATGAAACCTGCGGATGTTTGGGATTTGTGCAGACTTCATGCCTGGTTCTCACGGGCTTGTCAAGAGTGCTCCTCGCTGGTTTTGGGACACTCAACTCATTTGATGATGTGGTTTCTCACGAAAAAACTTCGCACAAGGTCCAAAGGTTCCGTGAGGCGTTTGGTTGAAGTAGTAACCAGCATGGTGAAGACTATTTCTGCAGTCTTACTGTTGCTACCAATACAACTGGCAGTGCTATCTGTTGTTCTGCGAACCACGGTTGATTGCTGATGCTGTTGCCATTGCCACAACACTCTTAAGGCTAACAGTGTGTCCTATCCGCAGCCATACTACTTGTACCCTAAACCCTAAACCCCAAACCCTAAAACTTAAACCCTGAGAACCCTAAACCCCAAACCCAAAACCTTAAACCCTAAGAACCCTAAAATCCCAAACCCTAAACCTTAAAGCCTAAGAACCCTAAACCCCAAACCCCAATGCGAGCCTGTCTTCGGCGGGGGCAGGTGGCGACCCGGTCGCGCTTTGGGCTTGGGAGCAGACTGAGTCTGCTCCTCGTTGGCAGCCTGCGGGATGAAACAGGCAGGGCTTAGGGTTTAGGGTTTAGGGGGTTTAGGGGGTTTAGGGGTTTGCGGCTTAGGGTTTAGGGTTTAGCCATTCAGCGCCTCGAGGGTTTGAGGGGTTCGGTACGGCGAGATGGGTTTAAGTTTAAGTTTTTCAGGCTTAGAGGTTGACAAGCTTAGACTTGGAATGCTCACGCTCAACCGCAGCTCTGGTTCTACTGCTCCTTCTAGAGGCTTCCTGTTTTTTTGCGGGGTTTGGGCAGGCCCGATGTCAGAGTCATGGGTGCAATGCAAAACTTCCATACAACTGCAAACAACACCACTAGCGCGAGTGCCTTTCCTGATATTGTTATTACTGCTGCTGCTTACTATGCTATACTGCTCTGCTGCTACTGCCACTGCTACTGCCACTGCCACTGCCACTGCCACTGCCACGGCCACGGCCACGGCTACCGCTGCTCCTGCTGCTCCTGTTCTGCTCCTGCTCTGCTACTCCTGCTACTGCTCCTACTCCTGCTCGTAACTCCACGACTGCGACTACACAACTTCCACCACCAGCACCACCACCATTGCCACCATGACGACGACCACTAACAACGACGACGACGAAGGTAGTGACCAAGAGTACGACTCCAAATGCTGCTGCTGCTATTACTTACTATAGCGGCCTAAACAATTACCTATACAATTTGGGGAGTTCCTTATTAAAATTAAAGTATAATGGGCCCCGCCTTAGCGGGAGGTACGCAGCCTGCCTCTTGCTCGTCATCCGACGAATCGCTGTCGTCAGTCATGGCTAGGCTTGCATCAGGTTAAAGGCTACTACTATTACTATTACTTTTACTATTACTATTAGTATTAGTATTATTACTACGAGTATTTTTAGTACTGTTACTATTAAACCTGTTTCTTGCGTACTTCTTTCCACTGTAGCCTAGCCCGTACAGTTCCACCTGCTCACGCTGTAGAAAATGTCCTGTGGGCAGCTTTGAGGGACTGTGCTACTACATTGCAGCACGAACCTGGACGCATGGCTGTTACTGCTACGAGTCGCTTTGCTTGGGGTCCCTGGGGTTGACATACTGTTCCATGGGACAATCTAAACCTGCGGAACAGCTTCACTGAAATGAGTGCTGCAGTAGTAGGGGTCTCTGGGGTTGTAGCTGGGTTTGACGGTGGAAGCAAGTCCGGGATTGGAATGAGGCCGGGCAATCTACGCGTTTCGGCTTGAGTATATGCAGCGGGTCTTCCCTAGGTGGTGGAAATGCATTCCTGGCAGCTCGATGCAGCGATACAGGTTGAACTCAAACGTTCTGTCGTTGTGCTTCATACAAGACTTATGCTCGCCATGCTTGTGAATCTGGTTTTGTTTTAACATTATGTCAATGTTATTGATGCAGCACTGTTTCAAACACGACCGGCAGAAGTCGCGAAGGCACCTTCTGGCTGACTTCACCGTAGGCTGCATGGCCCACCAACTCGAAGCTGTCCCGACCTTTCCAACGGCTGTGCGAGCTGCATGCTCAAGCAGAAAGTCGTGGAGCACCACATCTTAACATCTACACCATGGACCGATTGGCCTACTGCAATACGTTTTGGCACGTCGTCGTCCCCACCATCATCGTCATCATCATCATCATTGCCATCACCACGACCAGTACCCACAACTCTCACTGGCATCCTCTCGACGCCAGCGTCGTGCTCCTGTCGTCTGTCATCATCCTCACGGTCGTCAAGATGTAAGAGTCGCACTGCCACCTGTTTTTACTGTTGCCGTCAAGATTTGAGGTGAGCGCCCGTTGCCCGCGCGCAATCCACAAGCATGGAGAGTGTCCATGCCTGGCGCAGGCCCTACTTTATACTATCATTCACATCACCTGGCCTTGGGCAGGATCATCCTACAAACCATCACCCAGAATTTATACGGGACACTAGTATGCAAGTAGGTTGTGCCTAAATCCCACACCCAAGCTCCTAACCATCCCCAAACTACAACCTACAGTTTTGGGCATAAAAATTCTCACATCTATAGTTTGTAGGGACTCTACACCCTCAACCACCCCCCCCAAAAAAAGAAAGCATCTTGGTAGTTCAGTCCCGAAGACCGAAACCGAATCCGTACACCCTATATGATCTCTTAGCTCGAGTCCCTGTTTCCTGGGTTTAGGGTTTAGGGTTTAGGGTTTAGGCTGAACCCGAATCCCGGTGATCCGTAACTGCCAACCACGAAACGCCACTCCTTACTAAACCCTTGCCCCTGATCATGCCAATCACTCAACCCAAATCAGTCGAAGTCGGGCTGAGGTCTCCGGCGCTGGCAACGGCCGAGAGCAGCAAACAAAAGGTCCCCAGAACCAGGCCACACCTGCTAAAAGGGCTCTCTGAGGGTCCTCTTAAGGCTCAGAAGGGGGGTCACTGTAAGGGTTATGATGAGGGATATGAAGGTTAATGAGCCTTTTGGGTGTTGAAGGTTTAGGGCTTTTGTGGTGTAGGGCCTTGGGGCTTTTGGCTTTTCAAGCCGTTTTTGACGCGTCTCGGCAACAGCTGCCCGGTGCTTTGCGAGCTGAACTCATGCCCACAGAACTATGTCGCAGTGACACATTGCACGACAATGGCACATCGTACGCCATCTTTCTGGTTAAAGGCACTATGTCTCTTTCGGCGTAAACAGGCAGCTTACGATGCCGTTGCTTCTACAGCCAGGGGAGGAGGACGACGGCGACGATGCCGAAGCCGGCGACGACGTGCCGAATACGACTACTGTTACTACAACTGTTACTGTCACTAGTGCTATTTGTTGCTGTATTTGCTGTGTAATAGAAAAAGTGCGTAATTGCACCGGCAATGGACATAGAGTCATAATGATAGAAAGTGTAATGGTAGGAGCACTAGCTAACTTGCAATGATGATTGATGTTGATGACGACGATGACGATGATCATGACCTTGATGATGAGGATGGTGAGGATGATGATGATCATGATGACATGATGACGAGGAGGAGGCTGATGATGATGATGATGATGATGATGATGGCGATGGTGCGGATGCTGAGTATATCTGCCTGTCCAGACGACTGCGCTTCGGCGATGCTTGGCCGAAACCCTGGGACGCCGACTGGCTCATCGCAAAAGGAAGGGACAGCACACCTCCACCTGGGCGGAGCACACTGATAGCTCTTCTCCCCAGCCCTTGAGACTACCATGAGGCCAGGAGACTTTGATTCCGGGAGATGGGATGCTCACTGACTGCAAGGATGGGCCCTAAACCCTAAACCCCTAGTGCTGAAGGATACCGACTCCCATCAAGACCCCGAGCCGGTCTTGGCTCTGTAACATAGGGGCCCTAATCAGAAGAATCTGGTTTTGGGGATGACTATAGTATACCTGTACTGAGGCATCCTACGGGTTGAATTCTATTGACCATTCTGGATCACAGGGGGGCACTTGGGCTATTCGCGCATCGTGTTGTCTGGCACGAAACCTGGCTTTCCGTCCGCAGACGGACGGGCACCCAACTGGCAGCCCGAGCTACAGCTAGACAAGGCTTCCCGGAGAACTCCAACATCCCTTGATTTTGGTGATCCTCTTGAGGTATGATTTGGGGCCGGCTGCTCCTCAATCAAGGGATGTCGGTGGCTCTGGGAAGAAGCCCTTCTTGCAGAATCTACAAGAGGCTATCGGCTAGACAAAATAGCGGGTTGGAGACTCCGCCCCGACGATTCGATGGCCCTCAACGTAGCCCATGCCGAAGGCGTGCGTCTCAGCCACCCCGAAGTGGACGCTGTACTCCCCGGCCAAAACACTGAAATGTCCGTCCGTGGAGACCCGCGTGAAGTCCAGCATGGAAGGGTACAACGTGACTGTTGCAGTGGCACCCGCTTTGATGTGGACCCGCTCAAATCCGAAGAGGATCTTCAAGGGAACCCCGTCCTTGCCCGCTGAGGGTGGGGTGAGGAAGCTGAGGAAGCCGAGGACAACATCGTCCGAGTCTCTTTTGCCAGTGTTCGTGACCTTAACGACCTGATCCAAAGAAATATAGAGCCTTAAAATTGGAACAGAGGTTTAGGGTGCATTTACGTATTATCGCATTAAGGAGCCCTAACACAATCACAAAAAATCGGTAGCTATATAGGCCCCTATATCAGGAGGGTTCTGAAGACGATGGGGGAAATCTTTTACTTCTTCTTGCTGACAGACCATAACCCTAAACCCCTAAACCCCAAACCCTTACACGCTAAACCCCAATCCCAAAACCCCCAAAACCCCCAAAACCCTAAAACGCTAACCCCTAAAACCCTAAAGACCCTTGACCACAGTAAACTCTTACCTTGCTGCGGCCACCGGACAAACTCTGCGAGCTTCGACCAGGAGCTGCCCCTCATCGCAGACTCCAGGTCTGCAGTGCGAGGGAAGGTCTGACTTGGACCGTTCAGCTTCCCCAGTAAGCCTGTTTAGGGTTTAGGCTTTAGGGTTCAGGGTTCATAGGATTTATAAGGGTTTGGGTTCAGGGTTTGGGTTCATGGTTTGGGTTACTGTAGGGCTTATGATTTAGGGGGTAAGGACTTTGTCTTTGCAGGGAATGTAGAGCGGAGTTCTCTTTTGGGCGCTTTCAGGATTTCAGGATTAGGGGCTTATGAAGTCTTGGCTTTGGAGCCTCGCAGAGCATCCAAAGAAAGCGTGGAGGGCTGTTTGATGATGGAATAAGCAAAGCTGGTGTAAGAGAGTCCGAAGCCGAATGGTACAACTGCTTGGCCAGTGTAGAATCGATAGGTCCTCCCCGGGTTGGTTCCTTTTGGGCATCGGCTCACGTTGTGGTCGGTGCAGTCGGGGCGAGCGAACTTGGAGGGACCCGGGCGCATCCCGAAGTCGAAGATTGAAATCTGGTCTTGGTATGAGGACTTGTACACGGTTTGAATGGTCCGTCCTGCAGGCGAGCTCTCACCATACAGGATCGGCGCGATCCCCAAAACCGCAACACTCGGCTGACCCAGGTGCAGCACTGCGCCGATCTTTGGGTTTGCCAACACTGCAGACAAGTCCAGTGGCGTCGCAGTCATGGTCACCAGGGTCACTGGCTTTTTCGCTGCTTCTGCGACTTTCTCGATGAGTGCCTGCTGGGCCGCGGTAAAGGAGATGTTCTTTGCATCGTGGCCCTCGGCAGCCCAGCTTAGGTCAGTTCCCACAGCCAACCTGGATTGGGCAACTTTTGGGGTTTGTTGGCAAGTCGGCCCAAAGTATGTATCTGTCCACGAAGCAATCCTTCGAAATTTATGCAATGGTTTGGTACATTAACAGCTTTGCTACTGATAGCTGCCAAACCTGATGGACTCAGAGACACGCCTTTTACAAGGAAGATGCCTGAAATCATACTAAGGATCCCCTTGGAATTCGGAATTCGGGACATATTCCTCAGCAAAGGGTTTCCGGAGTCTTGGGGACCTGGTTTATCAGTGCGACATAGCGACACCACCGTGTCGGCACGCTTTGCCAACTCCACCGCCGCTGGAATGCCGCTCTGATCTTCGGACAGAACATTCCTCGGCCACTTGGCGAGGCTAGGCTAAATGATCGTGTACGAAAGGGTACTAGAGTACATGAACGTATCTGATCTTCCCGTCTAGTCTTGTCTGGGCTGGTCTGGCCCACTCTAGTGGTTCATCAAAAGTTGGGACCCGCGATATTCCCACATAACATCGTCATCCAGGAAGTCGTGACCAAGACTGTGCTAGATTCGGCACCCCGAGAGCACTCTCCGTCTTGACCTGACCATCGCTGCTCAAAGCATCCAGGAGCGTGTAGAAGCGATTTCCGCACGGATGCTTGGGGCCGTAGTATCCGGCATCGCTTTGGGAGAGGTTCGTGTTGGGTCCAATGACTGCAACAGTACCCAGAGTCGCACGGTCCAGAGGGAGTGCACCCTGCAGATTCTTGATCAGGACGGCGCTCTGGCGAACTGCATCCTGCGATAATTTCAGGGCATAGTCGCTGCAGATTTCGCTGGCAGAGATGCTGTTGAGAGGTCCTGTTGGATCGAAGTGAGACAGGCGCATGCGGACGCGGAACAACATCTTCAAACGTGCATCGATGTCTTCTTCTGAAATGACTTTCTTGTCCAGAGCTGACTGTGCATGTTGAGGCACGAACGAAACACAGTCAATATCAGTGCCAGCATGGAGCACTGCTTTGACAGCCTCTTCAGCAGTTTTTGTGTAATTATGCTTGCTGAACACGTCGTCGTCGGCATCACAGTCGCTGGTGATGTAACCATCGAAGCCCCAATTCTCACGGGCGATTGTCTGTAAGAGCCAGTCGTTGGCACATGAAGGTACTCCATTCACTGCATTGTAACTGCACATCAGAGAGGTGACACGGCCCTTTTCCACACAGGTTTGGAACGGGCGCATGTAGGAGTCGACCAAATCCTCGGATGCCAAAGTCGTCTTTCAGGACCCCTCTCCCGCCTAGGCTCAGCCTGCCGACTCCGGAGACACTTACTACCTACTACTATTACTATTACTATTACTATTACTATTACGATTACGATTACGATTACGATTACGAGTACTACTACTGCTACTGCTACTGCTACTTCTACTACTGCTACTACTACTACTACTCCAACTCCTACTCCAACTCCTACTCCTACTCCTACTCCTACTCCTACTACTACTACTACTACTACCACTACTACTTCTACTAGTGCAGTACCAGAGGGATGCGGGCAGGCTGGTAGTACTAACCAGTTGTTGACGACCCCAGACCCTGCCTGCATGGAGACCTCCGAATCCACGTGCTCCCGGTCCTGGTGCTCCCCATCCGGCTGTGTCGTGCCTTGCTTGTCCACAGCTGCTCAGGTTGGAGGCTCTTTTCGTTATGTTGGGCTTCCACAAGCGTTTATACAGGTCTCTATATAAGTACTAACTTCACCTCACAGGGCTCTCTAATCGGTTTAGGACTGGACTGGAGGGTTGTGGGAACTTTCCGGGTTTTGGGGTTCGGGGTTATGGTTTCCCTGCAACACATCAAGCTGAACCAGCAAGATTACTATCTAAGATTGATCGTGCGCCTCAAACTGTCTAAATTGGGTAAAGAACACGTTGCGGTACTATAGTACTTACTGGACTGCTACAGCATATATAAATAGGATCCCAACTACATATATCTCTGCATGTAATCTTCCCAGCTCGCCTGATTTCGTGAAACAACCCAGATTATCAATAAAAAGCAGTGCAACCTCCACAGAAATTTTGAAATCATGTCGAATCCGGTACAGTACAGTGGGATTCTCTCCCTGTACAACCCTTGAAACAGTGTCGAAATCCCATGAAACAAACAACTAAGGCAGCAGGCTCTCCATCTCGTTGGCAACGTAGTGCTTGCAGCAGGCCGAGGCCTTTAGAGTTTAGCGCTGCTGTTGGCCTAAACATGAAACAAAAAATAACTGTATGCGTATGGGAACAATATTGTCGACTTCCAACTCAACCCCGCTCCACATGACATGGAGATATGTACCGTTGCTTGTTGCTGCTGGTGGTGCCTGTGCTGACATTGGCGGTTTCTTTCACTGCTAATAATTAGTACGTACGCGTCTACAGTGTGAATGAGCATACCTATAACGATCACTTACAGTACTTACATCATCTTACATCCATCGAGTGCTCTTGCTCTCTCTCTCTCTCTCTGCTCGTGTGTTTATGCAGATGTGATGAGCATACTTCCAGCCTATAGACTTCCAAAGAATGCGGACCCCAAACCAGAAAAGAGGCATTTGTGGGGAATTCTGAGTTTAGAGGCTTGCGTTGAAGTGTTGCAGGAGGTGTCGGCATTGAGGGTTTGAGGTTTGCGAGCTGGAAGACCCTAAACCGTTAAACCCCTAAAGCCCTAACCCCGACACCCTAAACTCCTAAACCCTAAACCGAAACCTAATTCAGGAGCTCCTGGATGTGGTAAGGGTCCTCGGGCGCTTCCTGAAAGCCACGGACAAAGTTCTCGGCGTACTCACCGGTAAGGTAGGGATCTTCCCCAGGAGTCTCGATATTGCGGCCCCAGCGCGGCTCCTAGGCTTTTCAGGGTTTATGCTCGCTAAATCTCCTTCAGTTCCTAGTGCAGTCTGCCTCTGCTGGTATTAGCGAGTTGACACCCCCGCAAAGCTTCTCTGATTCTAGCTATGCAACAACCCGGCTCAGGCATGTAGGTGTCTTCGGCAGGGCTCGGGTGTGGGGGCGTAGGACTACTGGTGCGAAAGAACGCTGCCATGCTCATACCTGCATGTGTATGTATAAATAGAAAAATATATATATATATATATATACATATACATATATACATATATATATATACATATATACATATTTATTTATTTATACTCATATATATATATATATATGTATAATTATATATATATATATATATAATCATTATTATTATGTATGTGTATACACACTCATGTACTTGATTGTGTATCTATCTATTAGCTTATTTCTACATTAATATAGCCTTTCAATCAGGCAGGAGACCCGTGCCAGGTTGATCACCGGTGCCCAGAAGCTGGAGAAGGCTTGCCCCACGTTCCTGGGTGCAATATAGGGGTCGGAACAGTTAGTGGTTGACTAGCAGCTTGCAACTCTCACTCGACTGGAAATGCATCGAATACCCAGACCAACACAACACGGGGTCGAAAATTAGGCCGAGACTCATTGCCGCTCGCGCCTCTCGGCCGATCTGGCGGCCGACCATGGTCCAGAGGCTTCGATTGAAGCTCATGCCCGTGGTGATGGGGTAGGGGAACTTCGTGGTCTGCAGATTCCCGGCATCAGCAACTCCACTAGAAGCCTCCGACCACCAGTTATACCGTGGAAGGCCCAGAGATGAGATCGCAGGGGTGTCTGTACCAAGCGCCCCGATTTTCTCTTGGAGAGTCATGCGTTTCACAGCGTCTGCGACACGCTCGTCGATGGCAAGAGAGCTGTTGCAGAAGGGCATCTTGGAAAACTTCGTCTCTCCCAAGCAGGGGTTCACCAGTTTTGGGGGTCCCTTTGGGGGCGGCTCGGGCGCGCCGGAACACTTCACATCGAAGACTGAGATGGACCAGAAGCCTCCGCATTGTTGTTTGCCGTCTCCATTGCAAACCGTGCTGCAATTCATGGACTTTTGCGGTGTTCCCGTGTTCAGTTTGTCCCCGCAGTAGCATTCAGACCCGAATTCTGTGCCGGCGAGGGCAAACTTTCCGTTTGCGCACAGCTGCGCACAGTACTGTGGCGTGATGGGGCCCATAGCCATGTTGTCATGGCCCAGGATCCGCGCCGGGTTATCTACATAGCAGCTCTGGCTCTCCACGGTGCAACCGGCTCTTGCAGACGCAACGAGGAGAGACGCAACGAGGGTCCTGCGCATCATGGCGCTCTATGTGGCAAGTCCTATAAAGGCTTCGAGCAGATGTACCTGGCGGGAAGAAAATATCAAAAGGATGCAGCTGGGCCCGATTGCAACATGCCGAGGATCGGACCCACCATGGTCGCGACCTCAGCTTCAGATGATGGAAACCCTGAGACACTCCTAATGTCCATACATTTCGGTGGTTTGAACTTCGGATATGCACGAACTTCACTGCACCGGACTGGGCGTGAGGCCAGGGAAAACGTGGCAGACGGAGTCGCAATGTTGCGCCTTGCATATTGTCGAGTTGTGATACCGACTCCCGACACCTAAACCGCCAAGCTATGTCACAGTCGCACTCTCTGAAAAGCGGAGTAATAGGGGCTTTACTTATTTGGGGTGTATGATCATATGATCATGTACGGACTGTAGTTGCACAAAAGAGCTGCTTATTGCCCATATTTGCTTCATGGCAGATCCGGTTACCCACCTCGGCATAGAAGCCAACTCCTTATCATCGTAGATTGTAGCCGCTTTGCAAGACCACTCTTGCCTCTCAGGAAACCCTATAACATCCTTATGCAACCATGCAAAACCGTCGAAAACCGTCAAACAAAAATCTAAAACTCACAATCTCTGCAGCTGACAGAGCCCACCTGAACCTAAACCCTAAACCCGAAAACCCCTAAACCCCAACCCCTTAAACACTAGAACCCCTAAAGCACTTCCGACAAAAGGCGCCTCTCGTCGTCGAAGGCCCGGCCCAGGTACTCCAACTGACGCGGCCCGCGCGGGCTCGCCAGCCTGCCAAAAGGACCAGAGTGTTCTTTTTTTGTTGAGGGCCTTTTGGTGTCCGCAGGATCGTTCGGCTTTAGGGGTTTAGGGTTTAAGGTTTGGGGTTTGAAACTCGTTTGAAGTTTAGGGGTGTAGGGTAGTGGGGTTTAGGGTAGTAGGGTTGAGGTGTTTAAGCAGGGTTTCTAGGGTTAAGGGACTTGTGGTTTACCTGTGCATCCGAAACCTAACTTTTGAAGGGGTAGACCCCATATATTTATAATAATACGGGGTCACAGCCTACTATTTTGTAGGGCTTGGTGCGACAGGTAGGCTTTGAACTTTAGGGGTGCAGGGTTTGGGGGTTCGGAGTTTTGTGGCTGAAGTTCAGGGGTTGACGGGTTTATCTGGGGCTGCGCGTGCGAGGCATAGGAGGAGGGTGTAGGTCCGTCTGCAAAGGGTGAGTTTATGGTGACTTACGCTGTTAAAGGCTGTTTGGAAGAAGTGCTTGGTAAATCGCGGCCTGAAGATGCTCCGACATACTAAGCCCTTTTGCTGGCATGAGCAAGTTGGCCAGGCGGACAAGCGTCTCATGGGGAGATTGCTGCTTCCTGGCGCACTTCAGAAAAAGCTGGGATTGTGCTAAGTATCTGCAAGCTCAAGCCACAACATCCTATCGCTGCTTGGGGCTCTATGTAGGCTTCTTCGTACTGTTACGGGAGGCACGACTGGGGGTGTTCGATATGGTTCTGCCAGGCTTGGTGTCTCAGCAGCTCCTTCCCGCTCGGCGAGTGGCTGGTTGTCGAGGGACGGCTGGGATGCGAGGCCTGGGGCGAAGTGGTGTCGAGCTCTGTGTGTGTGTGTGTGTGTGTGTGTGTGTGTGTGTGTGTGTGTGTGTGTGTGTGTG
>BGNK01001485.1:0-13627 GCA_003297005.1 Symbiodinium sp. clade A Y106 | reverse complement strand
GTGGGTGTGGGTGTGGGTGTGGGTGTGGGTGTGGGTGTGGGTGTGGGTGTGGGTGTGTCTGTGTCTGTGTGTGTGTGGGTGTGTGTGTGTGTGAGGGTGTGCGTGTGTGTGTGTGTGTCAGTGAGAGTAAGACTGACAGTGAGAGTGAGAGTGAGAGTAAGAGTGCGTCTTGGTCTCTGTGTGTGTGTGTGTGTCTGCGCGCGTGTGTGTCGGTGTGTCTGTGTGTCCGTGTATCTGTGTGTCTATCTGTCTGTCTGTCTCTGTCTGTCTGTCGGTCGGTTTGTCTGTCTGTGTCTTGGTTGTGCGTGCGTGTGTGTGCGGGTACTTAGTTCTTAGTCACTTTATGACCATATTCATACAACTAGATTATCTCTGTGCGTTTTTGCATTGTCACGCTATACCGATAGAGTCGCACATCGGGAAATGGAGCTGCAAGAGTGCTCTGCTGTCCGCCAAGAGTCGAAACCACAGCGACTAGCTAGCGAACCGGGTTCCGGCTGAAAAAACCTGAGAACTGTTGTGGAGGAGCGCTATAGATCGCTGTGAAGCGGAGGAGTTCAATCAGATCGGGGTATGCTATTCGTCCAGCACAGCACATCTACCTGCTTGCAAAGACCCGTGTGTGAAGGAGAATTCAATGGATGAAGGAGGTTGTGGATCACGGGGCGGTCGTGACAGTCTACCCCAATTAAACCATGAGGCCCTGCAAACCCCAAACCCGAAACCATCAGCCGTGAGCGCCGTGCAGAACCCTGAGAACCCTATGGCAACCCTTTCTAGTAACCATTACAAAAACTCTTTAAGAAGACTGTTCCTATCATTAAGTAATATTGAAGTTGCTCTTGCTATACCATCAAAGTACCAAGGTATTGGCCTTGGCTTTCGCAGCCGTCCCGAGACGGCCTTCCTGGCAATCTATGTAAGGGAGCTCTGGGTTGAGAGTTTAGGCACTTTGAGACATACCAGTACTACAGAGGTTACTATAATAACATAATCTCTTATAAAGCAGGTTTTGAGGGGTTTAGCTTTCAAGGCTCGGGGGTGGTAGAGTTTAGGGCTGTAGGGTTTGAGGTCCGGGATATTTTTTGCAGTTGGAGATCATGAGCAGCGAGGCTCTTGGGGAATTCGGCGCATGGCCATGCCATTGGACAATGGTCTAGGGGTTTAGGGTTTAGGTGTGCAGGGGGTTTAGGATCTAGGGTTTAGGGTTCAGGGCTTTTAAAGTGCTTAGGGATGTTTAATTAGGGTTTGTTGATTCGGCTGTCCGACGAACTCCGTTATCGGGATCGGTAGATAGTTCATGAGGGAAGGTTGCACATCAGCTTGCACAGGCAGAAAGTTGCCGTCATTGCGGTTTGGGGTTAGCATACATGTCGACCCTCTCAGTACCCATGAGTATGCGTTTTGCCTTCCCCCCCGCCCCCCCCGCGCCCCCTTAAACAAAACATGTCGGCCCCCTAAAAACCCCTGAAGATGACACCCGGCGACCCATGGGTCCATAGGCCCTACCCCCGGCAAGACAGGCCGGGCGTGTCCCTGCGAAGTTCTGCTGGAGGATCGACCCTGGGTTTAATATAATAACTAGAATATGGTTATGTGGCTGTAGAGTTATGTAGGGGGGTTGTACAGGGACATGCTTGCCGATTATTCAGACCCCTCTTTATCGCAATGCCGGAAAACACAGCCAGGCTCTTACGCTTATATAATCGCGCTGGAAATGCGAACGGAATGGCTCAGATCATACGTAGGGTGAGTACTGGTTCCTAGTCCAGGTCCTTATGTGCTCCTCTTCTTGCTACTATGGGCTCGATATCAAACTCACATCGGTGATTGCAGCTCAACTCAATGTTCTGGCCAGGTTCAGGGTTTAGAGTTTACGGCCCTTGAGGCTTTGGCACGAAGTTTAGGATGCCTTACAGGGGTCATCGGCTTCGACAAAGCACCCTGAACCCGAACCCTGAGTCAGCCACCACTGGATCCTCCTTCCGTCTTTCGCACAGCAACGCCTTCTCCGGAATGACGCTGTCCTGCATTGGAAAGGCTGTTCAGCCGCAGTTCAACCACAGGACCCTGCTTAAGCCTTG
This sequence comes from Symbiodinium sp. clade A Y106, assembly GCA_003297005.1. Lineage (NCBI taxonomy): Eukaryota > Dinophyceae > Suessiales > Symbiodiniaceae > Symbiodinium > Symbiodinium sp. clade A. The sequence continues at coordinate 11,543 of BGNK01001485.1, read as the reverse complement.
CTTGTTGATTTTGAAGGTCAGATGCGTCGGCTACGAGGGTTGGGATTCTCAGAGCTGCAAGCTGAGGACGAACGCCAGCTGGGCACTGCAATGCTAACTTGGCTGCTGCTTCGTTCCAGCAAGTCCTGAGTACCATCCGGATATCGTACCTGTCGGGATAAGGCCATGAGCAATGCCGATGCCGAGCATGCCCATGACTGCTATACCGATGCATATACTGTGAGTAGACGAATGAAGACTCAAAAAACGATAGAACCGGAGGCCTTGTAGGCCACGATGTCGGAGCCACTCATGACGATCTGAGGAGAGCCAGCGAGCTAGGCTCAAAGTGGACGCTTTGGGGCGTGCTGGGCGATCACCGTATCATTGCGAATGTTTGATATATATATATATATATGCCTTCAATTAGTTATTTATCTATTCATCCAGTTGTGTGCAAATGTAACTGCCTGTACGCGAGAACGTAAATAGATATGAATACAGGCAAACATAAATACGTATATGGGCGTTGTCCAATGCCAATATTCCTTTGTCCTAGCTTTTGGCCCTTGGTCCGCACTTGCACGGACCCTGCGCGCACGTCCAAACATGCAAAATGCATTCGCATGAGACGAAACTCCAGGACGTTCCTAGCTTCAGACCTTGCGCTTGCCCTTGGTCCGCGCTTGCGCGTACCTTGCGCGCGCGGCCTTTTCGCATGATTTATCATGTTAAGATTCGGCGCCTAACAAATTCAAATAGCAAAGCAAGGGTTTTCGGACGCAGCTCATATATATATATATATGTACACATATGATTTGCTTCCGGCCTCCAGTAAAACTGCAGGACCGTTGCCGATGACGTGCATGACATCCTGCCGCGGGCTGAAGATATTGAGATGCGGCGGGGCAACGGGGGGCGGGTCTTAAAAGAGCTATATTACCACGATATTCTCAACTATTATAACATACCACAATGTACTACATAGTCCATGCACTAGAATGTACGATTAATGTGCTAGAACTATTCTTGTATAGGCTTTAACTCCTTAGAAAGAAACTCAGGACTCTTACCGTTGGGGTGAGGCCATGCAGCACCACGGACATGAGTGCTCGACATCTGCTGTTTTTCCAAGCTGCTGAAACGAAGCTCTTGTAAGCAGGCCGCAAGTTCCCCCTACTGCCTGCCGCCGCCAGATACCGCCCCTGAATCTTCATGAACACGTGACATGATCTCTACAACCCTGTCCCCAGCAACAGGTTTCGGCTGGCTCTCGGGACCAGATGTCTCAGCTGCCATAGCTGCGATGAGCAGTCGGGTAACGGTTAAGAGTTTGTGAAAGCCTGCAACAGATCGACGCATGATCACTCGTCTCTGCATGCTGCTTCGAGTTCTTCTTAGTCTTCTTGAGCCATGAGTCTGAGAGGTGGCCACATTCTCGACTCGATTCGTGCAGATCCTTGGCCTCAACTCGGCAGCTTTGACGATCCATTCGGCTCAGTAACTTTAGTAATCAAAACGAGTCTTCGGCTTTTTGTACCAACAGTATATATACATATATATATATGCATATACATATATATATATACATATGATGATGAACTCCAAGGAATGAATATCGGTAATTACTAAGGCCCACATATTACGCCTGCGACACAGTCCCACTCTGTCTCCCGCAGCAGCGCGCACGCGAAGAGAGCAGAGGAATGTCTCGGACGGGTCGGAGGCCGAACTCCAAGAGTAGGGTGTGAGGCCTTCTTGGATCTAGGGTTCAAGGTTTAGGATCTACGGTCTAGAGTGCAGAGTTTAGGGTTGAGGGCGAGTTTAGGTGAGGGTTTAGGGTTTACGAGGAGAGTCTCCGGTCCATCCCAATCACCAGACGGAAAACCGTAAACCTTTGATTGCATCCGTTTATGCGTCTGGCCTGCGACTCCTCCAACCCGCGAAACGAAGCACCAAACGTTCAACACCCAACATGCAACTGTTCTCACATAATGTACATGAAGAGCTTTCCGAATTCGGTTCTCTTTCCGCGGGTGCATACGAAACTAAAACTACAACAAGGCGCCTTAAGGACTAGTATCCTGAGTACTATAGAGCTCTACTAAAACATAATTTGTAACTAATAATTTAATAAGAAACCCTGAGGGATCACGGTGAAAAGGCACCCAAGGAAGCCGAAGCACGAAAGTTCTTCAGTCGGCTTCGACTTGAGAAGCCCCTTCGAAGGTACAAATTAGCCTCGTAGCCTTGACTTTGTGGCATGATATGACTGTAGTGCGATATGGACAAAGTCTGATACAGTGTAATATAGTATAGTACAGTATGGTTTAGTTTAGCATAATACAATACAACATGATGCATGATGCCCATCCTGGCCTTCCCCTACGATATCACCACATTGAAAGAACTCGCTTCTTTGGGACGCCCAGGGCAAATCTCGCTGACACCGGATGGCAAACACCTATAGATAAAAAGCTATACCAATATATATATATATATATATATATACATATACATATATATATATATATATCCATCCATATATATATATATATCCGTATATATATATATATATATATATATATATATATCCATATATATCCATATATATATATATACATATCTATATATACACATATGTATATGTATATATGCTATATTTTACTCGCATCAGAGTCTAAAGGCCACTTTCCCGTTCGCCGTGTTCGCTGCCAGAAGCCTCTTCTGGTGCACCAGTCCTGACAGGCTTTAGCCTAGAAAAAGCAGCCAAGTGCTCTAAGTGCTGCTATATTGTACTATGCTATACTACTATACTATACTACTATACTATACTGCTATACTATACTACTTTACTATACTACTATAGTATAACTATACTGTAACTATACTATACTATACTGTACTTATACTATACTATACGATACTGTACTACATTTGTACTGTTATATTATTATACTATATTATATTGAAGCTACCGGTACGCAGGGTCTGTGGGGGCACTGGCTGCCGCGATACGCAGTGCCAGTGACTCGTATTTTCATTCAGCACCTCGCGACCTATGGCGGCTTGAAGCTTCTGATGTAGCTGGTCTTAAAGATCCAGTTGAAACGAAAGCCGAAAAGGAAGCGGGCTGGGGCATAAATTAGTGTATTCGGTCCCTCACAGCCCGGGAATAGCCAAAAAGAAAGCACACCCCATTGATACAACTCTCCTATGTTAACGCAAATGCTGAGCACTAGGATCCTGAAACATGACCACCCGAAAAGGACCCCTAACATCGAAAAGCCCCCCACCGGGCGTCCTTGTGCTGGTGGGGCTCCTGCTCCGGCGCTTCGCGGGCCTCCAGGTCCAGGGCCTGCAGCAGGCCTCGGGTTCCCGCAATGGGAGCTTAGGCTTCAGGGTTTTTAAAAGCGCTAAGGCCGCTAAGGAGGCTACAAGTATCAGTTTAGGTGCTTCGGGCCTGAGGAGGTTGGGCTTTAGGCGACCTTGCTGTTGCACCCATCTCTCTGCTGCAGAGCCCAAGGCTGTCGTGGTGAGAACGCTGATGGTCATGAGGATGATGACGCTGCTGCTTCTGCTGATGATGACGACAATGACGATGACAGATGTCTGCATTGTCATGACTGCTGCAATTAATATTGTCGTTGCCATGTTTCGGGGGGTAATTAGACGCATGCACAGCAGTATGGACTTAGGCTTCACATCCTGGAACCATCAGACGCACACAGTAGCAATGGGAGTGCCCACGCCATGTCTGAGTGCTGCGATGAGCACACTTGGAGGTTCATGGGTAGTTATAAGTCGAGTTATAAGTAAGGCAACTATAATTATAACCCATAATAGGGGACTTATAACTCCACTTATAACTACCCATGAACCTCCAAGCAGCGTGCGCAAAGGCTCCTTTCTCTTGGCTTGGATGTCGCTTCGACTGGCATATGGGAGTTCCCGAAAATTAGGAGTACCTTATTTTGGGGTCCTTATAATAAGGATCCTACTATTTAGGGTCCTATATCAGGGTCCCGATTTAAGGAAACTCCATCGGAAACTCCCATATGTGCAGTTGGTTAATGACTTGGCAGGCCTCGCAATGACTGAAACCCACTTGCACACTATGGTGGAAAGCGGAACGCCCCGCCGACGAACACAAGCCAAATGACAGAAACCCAAACATCTGCAGGGATCACCCCTGCTCGCAGAATGCTGGCTTCGTACAGTCTTCGCACGATGCACCCTGCGACGCCGCATGCGCTCATAGTTGAATGTCAGCCATCCTCGTGGTTGGTGGAGCGCCTTTCACTTCACACCTCCCCCCCGGAATGCCCGACGGCGGCGAAGCGCAAGCGCTCTGCCTAGCTTCTGTGCTTTCTGAGCGTCAGGTCCGGAGGTCCAGTCCAGTCCACCCGGCTCCAAACCGCTCAAGCATCTGTTTTTTCCTAGCAGCCTTCCAGGGATCCTACTATAATCCAAAGTATATAAGTATATTGCTTAATTCCCGTATAGAACCCTTAGAGATCCCTTTAAGGAACCCTTACGGACCAGTGTATAGAGCTCCAGGTCTTCCTCCTGCGTTGCTCGATGGCCTGGCCCCCGCAACCAAAGTAAATTCTATCGCCTGGTATAATATATTGTAGTATAATTTAGTATAGTATAGTATAATATAGTATAGTATAAGATTTGCACTTACATCCTAAACCCTAAACCCTAAGAATTGGAGCAAGACCTGAGCCGGCAGACAATCGCTGTGCGCCGGTACCTAGCCGTCCCGACGGCAGAGGTCCAAAAGTCCGTTTGAAACGGTTGTAGTCAGAGTACTATGAGGGTTTTAAGAAGGAAAACTACCATGAGTGTTATAATAGGGAATACCACAAAATTGCACCAGCTCAGCTGGCACATATAAAGCCCTAAGATCCTGCACAGCTCTGCTTTAGAGTCGAGGAGAAACCCTGCAATGGGCTCTTATATTATATGCCTGTACTGAGCCCCTAAAACCCCATAAGCTCCCAAAGGCGCTCCCAAGCGTCCTAAACTTCCTAAGTATGGGCCCCAAAGCCCTATTCTAATTATTAAGGCCCCTATGTTAAACCCTTCATGCCAATGGCTGTCCGGCGGACGGCCCGGCCACCTGGTCAAACACCGAGAGACTCAGTGCATAGAGTTTAGGGTTTCAGGTGGGTTTAATTTTGACTAATGTGGCCAACAACCCCTCGGCCCTAAACCCTAAACCCCTAAATCTCGAACCCTAAAGCCCTAACAACCACAAATCATCAGGGGTTTGGGGCTTCGACTTTAGGCCACCGTGAGCCAGGCACCCACAACTCGCCTACACCAACCCGCAACCTCATAATTCTGTACTTATAAATTAAACTATAATAACTACAATATCCTGCAGCATACTCTGGCATACGATAATACACTATAGACTATAATAACACAGTATACTGTAATATACTATGGTTACTAACTACAGCATCCCATAATATGGTATTGAACTATAGCATTCTGTGCTATCCCGACATCCTAAAGACTTTTACGGCCCAGATGCATGCATACTCTTTCTCGATGCCTCCGACTCCCCAAAAGCACAACCACACTAAAATACTCGTAACCCTACAAAACCCTAAATCCTAAACTGAAGCGCCCAGCCCTACGTAAAACAAAACCCTCAAAATGAACCCTCTCGATCCCTGAAAGGAACTGTTCAAGAGACCCTCTTCTAGTTCTTAAGGCCCCTTTATGAGAACCCCTATAGTATCTCATAGTAACCCTTATTGTAGAGCCCCTTTACAGGAGTTGCCGATTCTCAAGGCCGTCGAGATTCGAAGCAGCGGCGGGGCGGCGGTGACTCGGAGGTGTCCGGGGGCCTGTGCTGGGCTCTATTGTAGGTTTTCTACTGTATGAGGGTACTAGACAAGGGTTCTCTCAGGCTTGACGGCTTAGGGGTATGGAAAAGGCCCATGTCCACTCCGCTCTTGATGTGATTGAATTCTAGACCGATGACTATAGCAAGGGCATTCTACCAAGGAGCAGTATACTAGGAACTATTGGGGCGTCAAGTGTATCCACGACAAGGCCCACCTGAGGTCTTCGTGCACCGGCCGGGCTGCCTGCCAAACTTTCAAGGCAGTGCGGGCGTCGTTGTTGCAGTTGCTAGGGAGGAGGACCGTGACGATGCTGGTGATGGTGACTGTGAAGAAGATGGTCATGACGATGGTTATGATTGTGACTTTGCTGTTGTTGTTGCCCTTCGTTTACTGTTGTTTAAATCGTTGTTATTCTGGTCCTACTATTTCCCCTTGCTGGTCCTGCTCCTCCTTGCCCCTCCTCATTCCTCCTGCCCGCTGCAAAGCATTGGCGCTAAAGTCCACAGGATTTCAATTTTACAACAGAAAAGACAATTGGTTTGCACCCTAGCCATCAGAACAGCTTCCTGTGTGATATACCAGGCACATGATTTGCTCAAGACGATGATACTTGAGCCCTTGTACCCTTGTCAATTCTCACGTTTCTCCCCAGCATGCCAATGCCCAAGGCCCCAAGATCAAGTAGCTCATAGTTAGGGTCGGGAGACTTGGTAAGATATCCCCTTGTAATCCCCATAATTAAACTATCGTATCACATACACCCAAACCCTGTTCTGATGATTACGGGGGCTTTCAGGAAGCACCGTCCTCCAAGTCGTCTTCGACTCTGGGCTCCTCCGCGCAGCTTGCGTTTCATCGGGAAAGCAGTGATTTTGCCCCCGGGGTTTAGGGTTTAGGGTTTAGAGTTTAGGGTTTAGGGGCCTTCTCGAAAAAGAAGCCCCTGCGCGCGGCTTGCATCTCTTCAGCTGTGAGCGGCTGGCGCGGGGGACTCAGGCTCATGGACTCCACGCTGGCCGTCTCCCCGAAGGACGAGCTGCGAGCAGCGCTGGACGTACTGATCCGTCTGGGCGCGGAGGTCGCCTGCTTGGAGCTTCATGGGTAGTTAACACTGGAGTTACAAGTCCCCTAAAATGGGTTAGAAATATAGTTACCTTACTTATAACCGTCATAATAACCCCACATTATAAGTACCCATGAACCTCCAAGTCCAGGTTGAGATCCGCCGAAGTGCCCAGCTGCGCCGTTTTGGCGCTGCAACGACCGATGAGGGCCATAAACTTTGGCGATGGGGGGTCCGGCTCGCGAGCTGGCAAAGCCAACTGGCGAAAGTTCATTAACGGTACTGCTCGTGAAACATGATGAAAGCTCCTGCAGGCACTCCGATGTAAGAAAGCCGGGCAAGCCAGGATGTTGACGTGGGATCTGCCGAACATGCAAGGCGGAGCTGATAATTCGTCTCGCAGCCTGCTCTGAAGAACGAAAGCAGCGCCTGCATGGCTCAGCTGCTCGAAGGAGTCGCCAAAGGACCAAGCGGTGCTCCGACTCCGAAATGCTGGCAATGGAATGTCAGATTCTGGAGCCGGGCAATGTCCCTGCAGATCGTCAACAGCCTCCGTCTGAAAGACTGACTGCCGAGGGTGGGACACCAAAAGGTCCACAGCAGAAGCCAAGCCTCCCTCTATTTCAGACGCGGGAGAGGTGTAGAATGGCTGCTCAACGCAGTCAATATCGCAAGAAGCAGGCGGGTCTAGCCTCGATACCGGGCCCTCTTTGGACTCATCCTGCTCTTCTATCAGCACGTTGCCAGAATCAGGCTCCCCAATCTCCTGGATGCTCACAGGATCTTCCTCGCTGCTGGGGCTCAGGTGATCCTGGTGGGGGGCCTCAAAAACCTCATGCGTCAGCACTGGCTCTGTGGGCGTGAACGGCTCCATGAAGCTCTCACTAACCTGCAAGTTTCTTTCACTTGTGGGGACACTTTTGGGGGGTTATCATAATCAGGATCCGAGTATGAGGCTACGTCTGTATTGATCTACATAGTAGGATCGCTTCCCTGGCATCTTAAAACCTAAAACTGAAAATGGAAGCCTTAATAATTAGTATCGAGTTTTCTGGGGTTCCTGATTATGTTTATACTACAATCGACCGCAAAACTTTATTCTATAAAGTATGACTTGATGCTGGATTGCATTGATGGAATCATTGCAAAGCTTAGTGAGACGACAAGCTCAAGGCTCAGCTAGTTGTTTATGTGATGCACAAGACATTTGAAGCTGCATTCGCCTCCGACTTCTGTCCGCTCATACTCTAATTATTCAGGCCCCTGTATTGCACCTCTTCCATTCCCAGCTCAGAAATGGAGTCGGAGCTGGAGTCCGAGCGCCCGAAGCGTGACGCGACGCCCCACAAGGAGGCGCGCTCCAGAAAGACACCTCAGCCAGGGCTCATATGGGTTACCGGGTTACCAGAAGGGATCTATAAGGATACTACTTAGACCATACAAGCGTCTTAAAAACTAGGAATACTGTGCCCTAGGGTTCCTTATCATTCAGCTGCTCTAGCAGGCATGAACTACCCCGCCACACTACACTCACTCACTCACTCATTCACCCACGTGACGACAACAATAGTTGCACTTGTGAACCTTACTGAATGACGTGATTGTTTGTTCATATTATAGACCCCAGGCGTGCATGACTTTCTCTGCTGTATACACTAATATTGGCGCATGGCCGTCTTGGCACTTTGCGTCGAGCTGCTGGATTCTCAAAGCTCAGTCCGCAACATTATGGGCAGGCATGCCATTCAGAACCCCATAGGCACAGTACTTGGGCATCAACTCCTGCTGATACTTCGTATATTTAGTATGGTATGTTATCGTGGAAAACTCTAAAATACCAGAGGTACTGAAGGCTCCTGAAATAAACCAAACCGTGTAAAGATCTCGCAGAACTACCATCTTGGACCTGAGGGCTCTACAGGGTCGCACGACCGTGGACGATGAGGGCTCATCGCCCAGGGCTTGGACGTGGAATTTCCGCCGCGCATCCTCCGACTTTGGGTTTTCAATGACTATGAGGGACGATTAGGGTTTGCTTAAACCTTGGCGACAAACGGAGCTTTCAAACTGTCACGCTGCTTGCATATAACTATCTGAATAGTCTTATGCTGGTGACGATTGTGGGACTTCTTCGCACGCCGGCTGCGATTGCTATGATGACTGCACACGTTCATCCCCATCATGTCCTCGTCTGCATCTTGCTGGCGACTCAAGACGCCGCCTGGCCGTTGCGAGTGCAGTAGACTTAGTAGACACGGCGGTAGTAGGAGCACAGGGAGGAGGGGGATGTGAAGGCACTGGCATCACAAGCCTTCTGCTCCAGCTTTCCCTCGTCGTCAGTATCATCATTGTCAATCATTGTCATCATCGTCGCCAGCACCACCACGACACAAAACCATGTCCATCATCAGGGTTAGCCTGAGTTTTGCACGGTTAGATCGGCTAAGTCCGGTCTTCACAAGGGTAATCCCAGAAACAGCGATCCAACTATCGCGAAGCTTGACTCAAGCTGAGTTTCCCCGGCGCAAGTGGCTCGCAAGATATCCTGAACTTGCTGCATGGCTACAGTCATGGAACTCTCTTGGTGTACGATTGCTCCCAATTCTTCTAGTCTGGCTCCTAACGTTCGCGTTGACTGGCATCTCGAGGTAGCTAGTCCAGTATTGATTAAGACGGTTCCTTATGACGACCACCAAGAACAATCGGTTCCTTTTCTCCTTAAAGGAACTTCTCAGACATGCCGCACAGGGCCTGGATCGCGCATTGCATCGAAGCCATGGCAAGACTGGGCATGCTTACATGGTCTCCTCGTGAATTTGGGTTTAGGGTTAAGAGTTCGGGGTTGAGAGCTGGGGGTTTAAGATACAGAAGTTTGTGTGGGAATTAGGACTTCTGACTTGGGAACTAGGACTTCGGACTTGGGGGTTTGGTTTAAGCCATTAGGGGACGGATGATCGCACTGTGCTGTCTTTCTCATGAATGGTTCTCAGCATCAGTACCCGCAGCTTCCGCGAATGTCTAGGGCCAAAACCCTGAAAAACTGTTGGGTGGGGCATAGAGCAGCAGGGCCTGCACTTCTTTCATGGTGGACTGTAAGAACACGATAGCTTTTAGTGGTTTCTTGGTGATTCTGCAAGTCGAGGCACCTTTCTAAAGGGGAGGTAACCCGCAGAGAGGTACTCCGTGAAAGAGGAAACAACATCTTCCATCCTCCAATTGTGACTGGTACCCGGCCACGCATGTACCCGACGCGCGGGCTGGGGTAGGTTGCATGTCTATGTGCACGTTTGTGCTACTCCCACGCTCAAGGTCTCACAAACAGTGCACATCGCGCACGAGTGTCTTAGCATAGTTACGCAGTGCATACACAATTACTTACTAACTCGCGCCGTCCATCATGCAAAAATTATTGACCATCAGGAAGACTAACATCATCATGAAAATTTCCATAGATAATCTTCACAGAAGGCCTGTCACTGTACACAAAGCCAAACTCAGAAAAAAAACAACACTGGAGAAACTGCAGACACACCCCACCTGCCCCCCCTCCCCAAGGATCAGCTTTTTGAAAAACTGAGCGAGCATCCAGGGAGATGGAGACCTGTGGACACTCTCAACGTCGGCGTGGGGTCTGGGGTGTTTTCAGCGTTGAATTTTCGACACCAAATTAGGGCAATAATTAGGGGTTCATACAGTAAGGATCTCTGACTGTGTCGGCTTTAGCCACGATGGTCCTTTGGCCCTAGACACACAAGTGCCCAAGCTTCTGCTCCTGCCATGTTTCTTCGCCGCTCTGCGAACCGGAACCTGCAGCCCTTCGGCCTCTTCACGTGCCGCGGGCCACCATCGCCTCAAGGATTTACGGGTTAAGGCTCAAGGGGGCAATTAGCGGGGGCCAGGACGCAGAGGGCTATGAACCGAACAAGATAACCCGACTTACCACATAAACACTGCACTGACTCAACCTTACGCCTTAAGCCCTGAAGCCTCAAAAGCTGTCGTTGAAGATGTAGTAGAGTGTCAAGGTTCACGGTAGTTTTCAGGGTTTAAGGGTGAAATCTTTGCTCAGGGTTTAAGGTGCCTAAAACGTTAAACCCTGAACCCTACACCCTGAACCCTACCCTCTATATATATATGTATGTGTATGTATGTACGGTATGTACGTATGTGTATGTACGTGTATGTTTGTGTATGTATGTGTATGTATGTGTGTATGCGTATGTGTGTGTATGCGTATGTATATACATATATGTATGTATCTGTATGTATATGTATGTGTATGCATGTGTATGAGTGTGTATGTGTATATGAGCGTATGTGTGTATGTGTGCGAGTATGTATGTATATGTATATGTATATGTATATATGTATATATGTATATATGTATATATGTATATATGTATATATGTATATATGTATACATGTATACATGTATACATGTATACATGTATATATGTATATATGTATGAGAGAGATCCCTCTAGGGTCTATTTGACGCCCTATTTCTTCTACTCTAACGGAAAGATAATTTAAATAATTGAAATAATTGAAATCAGCAAGGCCGATTTCAATTATTTCAATTATTTGGGGGCCCGAAATAATTGAAATAATTGAAATAATTGAAATCGGTGGGTTTG